>VDFB02191851.1:0-10278 GCA_007258455.2 Sequoia sempervirens
TACACATATATATATTTTTAATTTCTTTGATATTTTTCAGTGTTTACCTTTTGGAAGTGAATTTGTGTTTTGAAATACCCTTCCTAATTTGGCAAGAAGCTTGTAAAACACAAAAATGGGCACAAGCTAATTTTCATGATGGAAATTGGAAACTTTGTAAAATCTTTAACTAGAAACTGCATCCTTTGAGTTTTTTTACCTTTGGAAGAGTCACCGAGTGTAGAATTCATGATATAACTGATTACGGTGAAATTGAGTGCGATTTTTTTTAACTAGGGTAAGTCTAGCCATAAGTGGAGCAATTCCGCTAATAGAAGCAATTTTAACTGCAAAAAAAAAAGGATTTTCCACGAGAGAAACGTTTAACCCTAGTGGAGTTGGAAATATTAAAAAATCAACCATTGAATTGAAATAGTTAGAAAATTGTGATTATTTTAAAGAAAATCCTAACGTCTTGCAGGTGAATAAGTGAAAATATCAAGATTCAAAGATATTTCATCATAAATGAGGAAAAGATATGGATGGATCATCATTCCTTGTATACGTGGAAAACACAAATAGCGAGACAAAGCAGGAAAATCAAGCTGAAGACGTGTGTATTGTGCTTCAAGTTGAAAATGCATGAGATATAAAAAGACATTTTCCTGATTTTATACAAGATACAAAATATCAAGTTTTTACTTTTTCTCTTTTTGATAATGATATAAATATAGATATATCTTGGTCTAACACAATGCAAAGTAGAGATAGGGCCAGAATATGAGGGTTTTCAAAAGAGAAGGAAATAAAGAAATGAACGCAGTCGTTCATGGAAATGGACCAAGGCTGGAAGAAGGTATAGTATTGCCGCACTAGATGACATGTGTGCAACCGGTCTCTAATGAGATCGTTTACATATATTTAACCCAGATTTTGGGTAAGTACACCTTCAAATTTATGATGTTTAAATACATGACACTTAATATTTTTCATTATTACAACTTAGGATATTGAAAATGTTGATAAGGGAATTTAAAGATAAGCCTATTGTAATTCATACTAAAACTGTAAAAGAAATAGCTGTAGAAATTGAAATAAATTTCTTAGTTAGAGTTAGTTTGTTGTGATGTTAGAGTTAGGGTAGTTAGGGTTAGCGTAGTGTTAGCTTAGCTTAGTTTTTTTAGGGGTTTTTCTTCTTTTCTTTTTGTTTTGCTTGTTTTCTTTTCCTTGCTCAGCTTCTGCATTAGCAAATTCTGCTTAAATATATCTTAAACATGAGAGTGAAATTGAAACAATTTGCTGATCTAAACTGAAACAATAAACCATAAACAGTGAAATTTTCTTTTAAGAGAAATAACCACAAAAAAAAAGATAGATATAGATATATATATATATGCGTGTGTGTATGTCACGTATATACATCTGATATCAAAATCCTTGTTGAAAACAAAAAAAGGAGGACTCAAGAGAAAGGTGAGCAAAGTTGCAGACAATAGTAGTTATCTAGTCAATCTAGGACGCCTCTTCTATCAAGGCTAAATACCCTATGTAGGCGAGTTCCCGGTAAGCTTTAAAATCTTGGATATGGAGATTAGTAAGAAAAGGCCGAATTGAAACCACTTCCTTGTGATTTAGGAATCAAGGAATATCATCCATGGAGGGAATCCCAATGGTCGGGTGTGCAACAGCTAGAATGGTGTCCAAATTCTCCAAGAATTCTAGTTTAACTATTAAGTTCACAGTGGCACACACATCTTCAACAGGTAACCCAATGTCCAGGAGCAAAGCTACAAAATGAGAAGCTATGTCAGAATAAAAATGAAAGTAGTGGCTGGATGCAACATATCTTTCCCCAAGGACCAAGCATAAATTTGGCATAGTAAAGTTGGAAGTCCTAATAATGAAAACCTTTTCAAGCCTTTGTGATGTGATGCTTCCCAAGAAAACATTATGTCTACGAGAACAACTCAAGCAAATGGGAATATCTCTATGCATCTTTGGTGGTATTTCCATGATGAAAAATCATATTCAGGGCTGGGTTGTTGAAAATCCCAGTGGAAACTTCAAACAAATAGCCTATCAGCTAAAAATATAAAGCTGAACAGATAAAAGAGCTATTAGAATAACACTTAAAAGCCAGGAAACTATTATTTTATCTACGTTGATACAAATTAATATAGGAGTGATTGCATATACATATGCAGGAGGGTTGAATATGAAATATGTTAGGTGTTATTGTAATAGCTCTTTTAGAATTTCTCCATTTCTGTGGAAGGTCGTTATAACAAACTGTTATTTGTCATGGTTATTTTTTTCTATATGGAACATGTTATGTCTCTTGTATGAATATGTTTCCTAATATTATTTTTTCCTTGATATTCTTCATGTTATTGTTTTTTCCAGTTCTCCATAGCAAACTGTTCATTATCATAGTTTGCCTCTTCTATTCCCCATATTTTGAAGTTAAATACTTAATGTCAGTTTTTGAACATCTATCATAGTCATGTGATTGTTAAGCGTTTTTGTAATAGTGCTTTTCCAATCTCCCTTTTTGTCTCTAACTGTTTGAAGTTCACCATAACAAACTATTCTTCATGATATTCTGCCTCTTCTACTTTCCATATTTTAATGTTCTAAGTTCACCATAGCAAACTCTTTATTATCATAGTCCGCCTCTTCTACTTTCCATATTTTAATGTTCTATTTAATATGGTTTATCAAACATCTGTCATTTTTAACACTTATTGGGTATTGAATATTACAAACAAAATGTGAAATTGTATTGAATTCCCTAGTAGATACACAAATACATATATGCATATATATATATAGGTATTGAATTTCCTGATCCATATTTCAAAATATACATATAGGCATATATATATATATATATATATATATATATACAAACAAAGACCATTGTGGCTAGTTTGACAATGCAACAGGAATTTATATATATATATATATATATATATATATATATATATAAGGGTGTTAATTAATTTTGTCATTGTTGTACGATGGGGTCGAACAAAGTAAATGTAATATTGAGTGTTGCAGTGTGGGAAAGAATACTTTGTTTAAGTTGTATTGTCGAAACAACCATTGTGGTGTTGGTTTCATAGTAGATTATTGTAAAAATCATCACCTTTGGCTCCCTGGTGGATTTCATAGCAAGTTGGAGGCTTTTACAACTCTTGTTCTCCACAATCTATAAGTTGTTTTACATGGGTGTTTTGCATAAATGATTTATTTATTTTTTATGTTAAAATTGTTCTTCTTTGAAATCTGTAAGTGGTTTTACATGGGTGTTGCAAGTGTGTGAATGTATAGTCTAAAATGTGCCAAAAAATATATTGATTGAGTTGCATTGTAGAAAGAGCCATTGTGGTGTTGTTTGTCTTCAATATATATGTGTATATGTATCTATCTATGTTTCAAAGGATTGATTTTCACACATAGTTTACATTGTATGTAAATATATACATATATATATATATATATGTATGTATATGTGTATATATATATATATGTGTGTGTATATATATATATGTATATCTATATGTATATATATATATGTATATATATATATGTATATATATATATATATATGTATATATATATATGTATATATACATAAATGTATATATATGTATATTCATATATGTATATCTATATATATATATATATATATGCATATATGTGTATATGTATATGCATCTATAATATTGAGTGCCACATAATGCAGCTTGAATTTAGATTTGACAAGGCAATTGTTACATAGATTGCTTGTCTTGTATGAATATGTTTCATGATACTCTTTTTCCGTCATCTATTTGTAGCTCCTTGTAACAAATTATACTATTGTTCTTGTAAAAAGGATTGTTTTCAATTTTTTAAATTGTGAAATTTTGGGGTTTCTGATCATGTGTCATTTTCTTGTGATTCTTAAGTGTTTTTTCTGCTGTGATTTGGAATCTTTCCCCAAATTTTTTTATATGTGGACATGTATGTATGTGAAATTGGTTACAAACAACATTCAAAGTGAAGAATACAAAAGAAATGTGACCAACACCTGAGGCAGAAATATATATGCATATATATAGACCAAGACCGCTGTGGCTCCTTTCACAGTGCAACAACAATAGAAAAATAGAGAAATTGTAAAGGAGCTATTGCACAAAAAATCCAATTCATGGTTGGGCTAGCAAAAAACTCGATGAAAACTTCAAACAAATAAATTGAACAGATAAAAGAGATATTGGAAAGAATAATACTTAATAGCCACCAAACCAATTTTATCTCCAATATGTTTATGCTTTCGCACTAACCCTATGTATATACATATATATGCAATCACTCCTATGTTAATATGCAATTGCTCCTATGTTAATGGGTGTAATGACAAAGATGCACAAAGATAACTAAAACAATAAACACCATATATTTGTTCTTACATAGATACATGTGTACACAAATTCTTACTTTCTGTTTTGGATTTTAACACCATATATTTGTTCTTCAATAGATTTATTTATTTATTCTAAGAAGCCAAAATATGTGTATTGCATTATCACGCTCTTCCCTTCGTCGGGTTTGTTTATTTATTTCTAATAAAAAATGGTCTAACTGAGTCTTCAATTGCACTATGAATTAATTCATTAAAAATTGATATTTTTATTCCGAGCTTCATGGTGGGAGGAATGAGCTTGATGCATAGAGGCTTTATGAAACAACTGATGTGATTAAGGAGTAGGCTATCAAGAGTGTGAAATGTTTCATGAAGCATGTGTGCATCAAGCTCATGCTATGTAATTGATAAACATGAAACTATTTTTCCCTAGTCAGTGTTATTTTTGGAGATAGAAATTTGGTCTATTGTAATGATGGGCTCTCTAGTTCATTGGTCAAATATTTGTAGATTTAACTAAAATTTCTCCTATAGTAATGTGTATAATGGCAAAGATGCATAGAGATAACTGCAAACAATAAACAAAGGACAAAAAGTGTATGTATGTGTAAATGTGTATGTATATGTATATGTATATGTACCAAAATTTTTTTATAAGTCAGTAACATGTTTTGGACATTGCAGTGTATTAAACTATGTATGCACACAGTGTAGAAACATTCTCAAAAAAATGTGTTGCATTTGAATAATAAGTTTAAAATTCTACATCCATGTTGCACATTTTCCATTTTCCATGCCTATATACCCTAAGTTTCCTTATTTGTCCTTGATGCTTTGCTTGCAAATATTCTTATGTGTTCTTCCCACCTTTTCAATTGGTTTTATCTGCATTCTCTTTTCCTTAAAGTTATTGCAGCAAAAAAAGCACTGCAAAAAAGGGAATCATCTATGAGAACACAATTTTTTTTTGCAACTTCATAATTGTGCAATATATGATATGGCTCCATTAAATTTTTGATGGAACTTGCATACTTTTCTTGCTCGGGGGTTTGGCTAGATATGTATATATTATTTATTCTTTGCTGATGAGCATGTTACATTTGCAGGTGGAAATCTGCATAATTTTAATCATGGGATATGTAGTTCATTGGATAAATATTTTCCAAGTAGAAATTTCACTTAAAATCGTGGTGATGAAAAAACAAAAGTAGCTATTTTGGCCTGCAGAGGTTGCAAGGAAATGTTAGAAAACTTGTGGCATTTGTGATGACTTTAGAATTGAGGGCATTTGCCAAGAAATCATAAGTTATGTTGTTTGCCATGGATTTTATAACATTTATGACTGTATGTTTTGCAACATAGGAGTGCTTTGGTGTGCATACGTTAGATTTCCCACATGGTCTTCATGTCGATTACATGTTGCGTATACTTCTATTTTAGGCAGCTCTTTATCAACAAATCCATCTTTTAAAAGTTGTTACACGGGAAAAAAATAGTGCAATATTTGACATCATATATGGAAACAACACAATTTCCCTTGTTTCACCATTCTGTGATATATGATATGGATCCATTGAATTTTTGATGGGCCTTGCATACTTTCCTTACTCGAGGTTTTGACTAGAGCCCATGAGGCTTCATGATGTCAATATGGGAGGGATGACAATAGGCATGAGTTTTGTGGTTTTCCCTATCAACAACATACATTGGCTCCTACATATCCACAACATATTGTACTCTGTTGACTACATTTTTCCATGCTTGTAGAGCTATCTTTTCAACTTCCTAATTGAGCTATTTAAACCTTGTTCTTTATAATGATACCTATTTTCTTTAGGTTATCACAACAATTATATGATGTGATTCTAAATGTGTTTGTGTAAAGAAAACCTTGCACATCTCTTTAAACTTATACATAGCTAACAAAATTTGAAACATATTGATACAAGATTCAAGCTACGTCCTTTAGTGGTAAATATTGAAGACAAATAGAGAATTGTATAAGAGGTATTAGAATAAGACTAATTTGCTACTAAATATTATAGACAAAAAAACACATTAAATATAACTTAAAAATATGGAGTATAGGAGAGGCAAACTACAATTATGAACAGTTTGTTACGAGGAACTGAAAAGAACAATATCATAAAGAACAGTTTATGACCAAACCAAATAACACATAAACAGAGCAAAAAAAATTGAAAGCAATAAGGTACAGGTGAAAGTCATGTTTGTACTTTATACCAATCTACAAAATTCCTGAATTTTGAAACTTAAAAATAATAGTTCTTTTACAACTTCTCATTTTTTTCTACACTATACAGTGGCAAATAATGTAGTTTGAATTTCGAATTGACAAACCAATTGTTGCATAGATTTCCTGTGTTGTATCAATATCCACTTGCTCATAACAAACTGTTCATTATTGTAGTTCACCTCTTCTATTCTCCATGTTTTTAAGTTTTATTTATTGTGTGTTGGCTTTTTATTGTTCACAATGGGATGCTAAGGATTTTGTTTTGCAAATATGAACATAGTTCTTATTCCTATGTTTGCATAAATATATATTCGTAGATTCGTTGAGCTTGTCCTACTCTCTACATGGCATATACCTGCATCTTGTTTATGCGATCTCTTCTATTGCAGATGCATTACATATTATTTGTTATAAACTATACAACTATTTATATTTCCTAATTCAGATATTGTCTACCAATTACACATGTTCATCGCACTAAACTTCAAATTTTCCTTGTGACTAACTATATCTGATTGAAACCATTTTAGATTGAAAATGTTTTGAACTATAACTACACATCTCCACAATACTAAATAGCTTTGTGATCACATGTTTTCCATGTTGTACAAGCTACAACTACATTCTATTTATATAGAAGGTAAGACTATATGTCCTTTATTCTATCTCTTATTTCATGACTACATGTCAAATTCTCTGTCATAAATGGTACAACTATATATTTTTAAAAATGTATAACACTGATTTCAACTAAAACAAATTCTCAGGTTAATGCTATGAGATTTCCACAATCTATAATGCTTAAGATTTTTTATTTTTGGATATTTTATTGTGTTTCTCTTTTTCGGTGAAAAAGCTCAAACACAATCAAATATCCAAAAACAACAAACTTAGGTGCCCAAACATTGGCTTCACCATTGATCATAGTGGTGGGAAGTCTATGTTCTTGCTCAGGGGTATGGTGATAGGCCATGAGACTGCATCACCCAATATGGTAGGGCGGACAATAGGCCTTCTTTTCTTCTGTTCATACTACATCCAACTGCACGTAAAAGGTATGCCTACATATGCTATATAAGGGTATGTGGGGATCATGATGGTTAAAGGAGAGTGGCAATATGATGGGTATGTGGCTGAGGAATTTTTTTTTTAACACAAAATTGATGAAACAAAAGGGTTTTAAAGAGATTACCAAACTTACCCAATATAAATTATGCTTTACTTCGAATTTAATAAATAATTATTATTAATTTTTTATTTGAATTATGACTAAAGTCCTGATTGATAGGTTGATTGAAAAACATCTATAACTTTCAAAAGGTATCACATTTTTTGGATCCAAAACATGCGTCACATTCTATGCTTCGCATACTATAGGATTAAAAAATAATAATAATAAATTTCATTAAGTTTTGACCAAGTTAAGGTGGTCAGACATACAAGTTTTTATATTTTTTAAAAGTTGTAATATAAAATTCATAATTAATTATTTACATGGAAAAAAATTACAAAAAATATGCATCACATGCGGACGCAGTCCTCTACTTATCTAAAATATTATAAAAAATATTATCATTTTATTGTAGTTCGGTGGTCGGATAGACACCTACTTCTTCACGAAATTTAAGTACTACATTGAAATTTCAAATTTTCACAAATAGATTTCTTTTTTTTTAAAACAAACCTAGTAGTTTAGAAACTACATTCAATTTTCTACTGAATTCTATTCTTACATATTTTTGGAAATAATATAGATAACTTGCATTCAGAACACATCGAAGTTTCTACTTTCTGATTTTCTGATTTTTTGCCACTTAAGTGCTTTTGTTTTTCCATGATGATCCTGCACATACCCTAAAGACTTCTATTTTGTAAATATAGAAGGTAATTTATTCATATGTTTGCTATATATATATTAGGTACATTCATTGAGTTCCCATGCTTTTGATGTTAATATGGTGTCGTCTCTTATTTCATCACTACACGTCAAATTGTTTGTCATAAATAAAACAACTATATATATTTTTAAAAATGTATAACACTGCTTTCAACTAAACAAAATTCTTAGGTTATATGTTCTTGATCGGGGGTTTGGTGACAACCCATGAGCTTGGATGACCTGATATCGTAGGGTAGAGAGCCAGTCTTCTTTTTTTATGTTCATACTACATCAAGTTGCACCCACAAGGTATGGCTGCATCTTATCTAAGACTTTTGTTTTGAAAATATGAATGTAATTTATTCCTGTGTTTGTATATATATTTGCACATTCATATAATTGTTATCATGGTCTAGAGAAAATAGGTATGGTGATAAATAACTGGGTTTAAATAATTGATTTGGCAGGTTGAAAAGATATCTATATTTGTCTATAATATTTAGTGCCAAATAATGTGGCTTCAATTTAGAATTGATAAGCCAACTGTTACATAGATTTTTTGTGTTGTATGAATATGTTTTATGATATTCTTTCATCTTGTTTAAAAGTTCTATTTAATGTTGGGTTTCGATCATCTGTCGTTTTCCTATGGTTCTTCAGTGTTTTCCTAATAGTTCTTTTACAATTTACCTATTTGTCTACAATATTTAGTCCAAATAATGCAACTCCAATTTAGAATATATGTATGTATATACATATATACAGTGCATTATCTGGCATTCAATATTATAGAGAAATAGGAAAATTGTAACATATCTATTAGTATAACATAAATATGTATATTTATGCATATATACATATATATACACATGTATATATATTTATATTACATATATATATGTGTATATAAATATATATATGTATGTATGTATATATGTATACATGTATATATATGTAACCAACACCACAATGGCTCTTTCGACAATGCAGCTTAATCAAAGTATAGTTTCCCACGCTACGACATTTAATATTCCATTTACTTTGTTCGTCTGCATTTACTTTGTCTGACCCCATTGTACAACAATGACATAATGCATTAACCCTCACGTGAGAAAACACTTGCCACTTAGCCTCTGTGTATCGAGAACACTAACTCCACCAGTGCCAACTTGCATAATTACAAAGCTCCGTAGTGCCATAGAAAAAAAAACACCAGTCATGTCACCGTCGCCCGAGACATCTCCGACGCCTGTGATTCTTAAGTGTTTTCCCTAGTAGTTGTTTTATATTTTCCCTCTTTTGTCTACAATATTTAGTGGAAAATAATGAGCTTCCATTTTAAATTGACAAGCCAACTGTTACATAGAATTCCCAGTTGCACCTTGTCTAGACAGTGATAGAATTTCTGGTAAGCAAGAATATGCTGCAAATTCAAAATGTGATATGAATAGGAACCATTCTTCTTTTCCCAATTTCTTTGGCCTATGTATGTTTTCTTACCTCTCTTAAACTTCTATTTGATGTGGGTTTTTTGACGATCTGTCATTTACCTGTGATTCTGAAGTGTTTTTGTAACAACTATTTTAGAGTCTCTCAAATGGTAAATGATCTATAATAGATTTTATATGGAAGTTTAACATATGGAGAGTACAAGCTGCAAAACATAGATATGGAGAGTTTCTTATATAGGGCTTCTGCTACACAAAATTCATATAGGATTTATATATATATATATAACCAACACCCGCGATG
>VDFB02191852.1:0-16100 GCA_007258455.2 Sequoia sempervirens
AGGGAGACTCAACATCAGTAAGCTTTGTTATAATGCATATTTCTTTGAGACGAAGAAATATGAGGTGAAAGCCCTCGTACATCTCTGAGACGCAGATGTGGTTCTTTCCACACATGGGAGTAGCCATGGTGGACGTCATGTTGAGAGACTCCATGAAAACATCACGTTGAGAGACTCCATGATGGGCACTCGTGCACATGTTTCTTTCCACACATGGGAGTACCCATGGTGGATGTCATGTTGAGTGACTCCAT
This sequence comes from Sequoia sempervirens, assembly GCA_007258455.2. Lineage (NCBI taxonomy): Eukaryota > Viridiplantae > Streptophyta > Pinopsida > Cupressales > Cupressaceae > Sequoia > Sequoia sempervirens. The sequence goes on from VDFB02191852.1 coordinate 255, forward strand.
GATGATATCACATTGAGAGACTCCATGATGAACTCTTTTCCACAAATGGGTGTAGCCATTATGGATGTCATGTTGAGAGACTCCATGACATGGATATCTGGAAGGATACTCCCTAGCTAAGAGGGAGTGTTGACGTTATAGTGGCGGGAGATATCCTTCTCCCAAAATTTAAATAATAAATGAAAGATAAATAAAAACAAGTTGGATTTGCTATAAATATTAATTTATTTTTTTATGGGGCCAACTCAAAATGAAAAGTCACATTGTTTTCTAAATGAGGCCGATGCATATGAAGAGACGCCTTTCTTTGTATATATACAAGGCAATGATCATTCATTTGATCATCAATATTTCATTCAAAATCAATTCAAACTTCAAGGAGGAGTTCACACATTTGCAACAGATCAACATATTGCATCAGCAGATCGATATCAACGAGAAATAATATTTGTTTGTATATTTGCATCTAGGAGAGGTGTTATCTTTCATTATATCAAATCAGCCTAGTGTTTGGCCAAGTTGTAAGCAGATTTTCTGCTCTCTTCATTCAATATATAAGAGATATTTTGGCTAGGTTTTTCTCCCTCGAGAAGGAGGGTTTTCCCAGGGTATTTGCTATGTTTTGTTGTTCATTATTTTATATTGCTGCTTATCTTCATTTTTGGTCTAAAACTAACACATCATTGATATGTTTTATGATTTAACTATTTTTGGTTGCCAAGTACTAAGGATTCTGCTGGTCGAGCATCACTCAAATTCCCTGGGTGAGGTAACATACCTGGTTGAGATATTTGTTGTTGTGCTTGATAACCATAACTGAATTGAGATAATGATAAAAGGAAGATTGCGGGCTATGATCTTATTCAATTTTATACAAGGCATCGGAGAATAATTTTGTTGAAGGAATCTATCATTTTGGGACTCATGGCACTATCAGAGGTGCCTGTAATCTTGTCCTTCTAAAGTTATCCCTGTGATAAAAGTGAAGGGTAAGATGCAAATATTCTACAAACTATTGCTAGATCAAGAGTCTTGGCTGGATATGATCAGCTGCAGTTAGTTTCTTTTCAGAAAGATACTGTTAATATTCTATACTGTTTCCCACTCAAGCACTCAACTTTGTCTTAAGGATTACATTAAGAGGCTATCCAACTTCAAGGGAAAAACTTACGAGAAGATCATTCTATCATCCAGTCAAAAAGGATAGTGAATAAAGTTTTATGGACAGTCAAGTGTCTTACAGTGGTGAGCAACCAAATGTTCTGGGGACAGTGAGACCTAAGGACTTTGCAATGACAGTCATAGACTGTGATTTAGGATAGCAGCCTTAAGGAAAACCTAAGGGGAGTGGGAAAACCTAAAAGAATGTCATCACCTGGGGCATCTCTAAGTCACAAATTATACAGAATTCAGAGCTTTTCCCTGATGTAGGTCAACAGAGATGCCAATGGTTTGGAGAGAAAAGAAGTGTCTGAATGCCAACAATGATTTCATCCAGCTGAATTCAACAAAGTAACCTGTTTGAAGAAAGCATTACAAAGGGGTCTCAAAAAGAGGGGTGGCAGTTAATGGACGGAATGGGGTTAGTGATCATGAATGAAGAAGGGCTTTCATTCTACATTTTCAAACTGTCAAGGCAGTTGTAGAATTGTAAAACATGTTCCTATATCCTTGCAAGAAATAGTCCAAGAGGTTTATGACCAGCAAAGACAGTTATAACAAATGTCACTATCATGTGCTCATTTAAGAGAACGAAGATACCCTTTCATGTCTTATTAGGCATCATCATAAATTGAAGGAGTCAAACAACTCATCCCTCTACACCTTGCTGAAGAGTTTGTTGAGTTTTCAAAGGAGTAAAAGCAGAGAAGTCTGTTTTCAGCTTCAAGTGGGGTTTCAGTCAAGCAAGAGGAACAAGTCTTTAGGTCTTTAAGTCTCTCATATTTTTCCTCCAACGGAGGATAGAAAGAGGAGGCTTTGTCTCATTTGTAATCAGTTCTTGCATTTTTCTGCTAAGTGTTGTAACTTTTGTAAGTTCTTCCAGCAAGGGATATTGTATTGTAACTCAAAATCGGTTAGATTGGGACTAGAAATGAATGTAATATTTCATTTTGAAAAGCAAATCAGTCCATTTTCAGACTTGTATACGCTGTAAGAACACCCTTTCTCAATAAAAAAAATCAGTATTCTTGCCTTCTTAACAACTGTTTTATTATGTGCAAATGAATGATTGATATGTTTTTCTGCGTTTTATGCGAAAACCTCAAAAGCATTGTCTCATTTCCAGCACTTTTAGGCAGAAATGTGTGTATCATGCAGGTCATAGGTTGCGCCATTTAAGTTAAAGTCCTTTATTTGTCAAAAGTACTTGATTTTCCTTTTAAAGCTTACAAACTTTTCAGCTTTCCTATGAAACACTTATGTATGAACATGTTAACCCTTGGGTTGTGCAAGCACAAATTGAAAAACTTAGAGATTCGTGTGTCAAAATAGTAGTGCAAGTCATTCCATTTTTGGTGAATAAGCTTATTAGCCATAGGTTTCATTTCATGCTATCTTTCTACCCTTCTCAATCAGAAGCAGCAGTAGCATAGGTCTAATTAGGTGATAGTTCCAAAAGAACCAACTCACTTTGGAGGTTCCTTTCCATCATATGTGACCCACAAACTTGGAAAGGATCCCATGTTTCACCACTAAGCTAAGTTCTGCAACTTAGCAAGGGCACAATATTGAGTGATAACACTTACCAAGTGAGATGACAAAGTGTGTACACTGCACTATATCCAATAAGCCAAGCAGTGGTTATTGTTTAAGAAAAATAGCCCTCTCTAGTAAAAATCATATTGTCATTTGCAGATACATGCATTTGAACTTTAGAGAATTTCAGAGCATGCCCACACTGCAAGGCCAAGCATGTGGGGATTTTCATGTATAATTTGTCAAGATTCACTACAAAATCTCAAATTTAATGTGTAACTACGTAGGCGCCTATCCTTTCAAAGAATGAGTAGCTAAAGCCAAACTCTCCCTCAAACATCTTCCTATGATAAGAAGTCACTGAATGAGAAACAAAGCTAAATCTTCGTATGTCCATGACCCCCTGACTGCAGTCTAAGAGGACAAAAAGAAAATCGAGTCTTAAAGAGAAAGGTTTCTAAATCAAAATTAAAAAAGCATTCACTATCATAAGGAGGACATAGACCTCAAGCACATGAGAAAGGAACATCGAAAGCAAAGATTCAGATCAGCATTACTTTAATGCTGCCTTGATGTTTTTCTGTAACTTTCCCATTTTTATATATTTGAACTTAATTTTCAAAATTGTGGGAATTTTAAACACTTTAGATGATTAAGCCTTGAGAGTATGACAACAAACATGTTGACTATCTGCCTGTGCATATGAACAAACAATCTACCCTTAGCTAGATAAGATCATCCATTATACAACCAATCTTCAAGGACCAGATCACGCATTGATGCTCTTGGGTGCAATTCTAAGTTGCAACCCATAATGTCCAAACATGTAATTTGCTGGCAATCATGCATTGCCTGCTAGAATATCACCAAGCCATCATCAAATGGCAATTTGCCATTCTGCTATGATATATTTATTAAACATGTGGGGTGAACACGATGCTTCAAGCATGTGACCTATAAAAAAAATCGGAATTGGACCCCCAGCTGCTTGTGCATTGTGAAGCTACAATCTAGCTTTATCTAGATGTGATCATGTCTAAACTATGTGATATATTCAAGAAGCGGATCAGCCATTGTTGCTTTTAGGTACACTACTAACTTACAACCAATATTGTCAATACATTCATGTTACCAATGATCTTGTATTTTACATCTGGCTACTTCTCAATATTTTTTGCAATCATCTCCACTAAGAGCAATCTCAACATGTGGGACAAGCCATTGTCAAATAGCAAGATTCAATTCACAATGCACTTCAATAACTACAACATAAAGGAGATTGTCTCTCTCAAACCGCCCAGGGAATGATGCCACATAGTAGTTCTAGAACTTACCAAGTGAGATGACAAAGTGTGTACATTGCACTATATCCAATAAGCCAAGCAGTGGCTATTGTTTAAGAAAAATGGCCCTCTCTAGTAAAAATAATATTCTTATTTACAGATACATGCATTTGAACTTTAGAGAATTTCTGAGCATGCCCCACACTGCAAGGCCAAGCATGTGGGGATTTTCATGTATAATTTTTCAAGATTCATTACAAAATCTCAAATTTAATGCCTAACTACGTAAACCTCTATCCTTTCAAATAATGGGTAGCTAAAGCCAATCTCTCTCTCAACCCTCTTCCTATGATAAGAAGTCACTGGATTTGAAACAAAGCTAAAGCTTCATATGTCCATAACCCCCAGACTGCAATCTAAGAGGACAAAAATAAGATCAAGCCTTAAAGGGGATGGATTCTAAACAAAAATAAAAAAACATTCACTATCATAAGGAAGACAAAGACATCAAGCACATGGGGAAGGAACATCAAAAGAAAAGATTCAGATCAAGATTACTTTAATGCCCCCTTCTTGTTTTTCTGTAACTTTCTCATTTTTATATATTTGAACTTGAATTTTCAAAGTTGTGAGAATTTTAACCACTTTAGATGATTAGCCTTGAGAGTATGACTACAAACATGTTGACTATCTGCCTATGGATATGAACAAACAATCTACCCTTAGCTAGATACAATCATTCATTATACAAGCAATCTTCAACGACCAAATCATGCATTGATGCTCTTGGATGCATTTCTAAGTTGCAACCCATAATGTCCAAACACATGATTTGTTGGAAATCATGCATTACCTGCTAGATTATCACCAAGCCATTATCAAATGGAAATTTTCCATTCTGCTATGATATATTTATTAAACTTCAATAGTAGAAGGTGTGTTTCTAGATGTTTACTCTTACGGAATCTTGGAAACCTATAAATGGAACTAGACTAGCTGCTTGTGCATTGTGAAATTACAATCTAGCTTCATCTAGATGTGATCATGTCTAAACTATGTGATATATTCAAGGAGCAGATCATCCATTGTTGCTCTTAGGTACACTACTAACTCACAACCAATATTTTCAATACATTCATGCTGCCAGTGATCTTGTATTTCACATCTAGCTACTTCTCAATATTTTTTGCAATCATTTCCACTAAGATGAATCTCAACATGTGGGGCAAGCCATTGTCAAATAACAAGATTCCCTTCACAATGCACTTCAATAACTACAACATGAAGGAGATTGTCTCTCTCAAACAACCCACAGAATGATGCCACATGGTATTTCTAGAACTTACCAAGTGAGATGACAAAGTGTGTACATTGCACTATATCCAATAAGCCAAGCAGTGGTTATTGTTTAAGAAAAATGGCCCTCTCTAGTAAAAATCATATTGTTATTTACAGATACATGCATTTGAACTTTAGAGAATTTTTGAGCATTCCCCACACTGCAAGGCCAAGCATGTGGGGATTCTCATATATAGATTTTTCTCCTTTAAGGAATAACTGATCCATAGTCATTTATTTGCACATATATGACATTGTTCAATCCTGACTAATGCCTGACACAACTATGCATGGGTTGTTTCACTACAACTACTTGGGCTTATTGCATGCGTAAGAACAAAGTAAGGGGAATCTTAACTTGATGTGAGACGGTGTTTATAGTAGCAGATGTATGGTGAAGCCCACAAAAGGTATTATGTCTTGCAATTATTAATATAAGAAATTTTTGCTTGCATTTATAGATTATTTTCCTACAATTAGGGAATGAAAACCTTTTTGTTACAATAAATTAAGGTATAAATCTATTGTAAATAAAAGATCCACACTTATCCTCAAACCTAATTGATGATTATCATGCTAGCATGATTCCCTAAAAGAACACGAATTCGATTCCCTCTCTTTGTTCAAGAGATTCTAAGCTAATAAGAATGACTTGTTTACTTTTAAGAACCACACTACTTCCTCCTGGTAAGGAAGTAATACTTACAAAAAAAATTAACCATTAAAGTACATAAGATCGTACCAAAAAATTGTGCATTGCCTTCTGAACATGGACATAATAAGAAACAAGAAAACAAAACCATGAATATTTTTAATCTTCAAGCAATATTTGGTGCTTTACTTTTCTACCAAATTCAACGAATTCTTTTACAGTACTTACCTCAATCAGGATCCATTAAATTCAAAATCTCTCTGCTGATGTTTTTATATTTATGGTAGGATGAAGGACAACTACTAACGCCTAACAAATTTGGAAAAAGAGATTTTGAAAGAGGTTTGGAAATTACAGACAAGCATGCCATGCAAATAGGTCCTCCATAACAACGGTTGTTTTAGTTCTCTAACAATATTACTTGATATGGTAGGAATGGGTATTGTCTCCAAATCGTTATCTGAAAGTGCACTATCAGATGATTTGCTCATGTAACTTTCATATAACTCTTGTCTTAAGATTATTTAGGAACCTGCAGGAAAAATCTTCATCGCATAAACCAAGCATAGTAGGCAGACTAATAGTAAGACGCTTGGATCATTACTTTACAGTTAAATACTTACATAACATAAAAAAAGGCTTTAACCTATTCTCTATGCTGAACGTAAGCAAAATAGGATAAGTGCAAACAATGTTTGGTTCAAACCCCGCAGTATGAGTCAAGAAATCCATGTTCTTCTGCATCTTATCCATAGACAAACTCAGTATCTTAGGAAACTTCACAAGCACTTCCTTGATCTCCTCATCAGTGAGACTGAGAGTTGCCACATGCTTCAAATTCTTGTCAAGAGTTTCTGTGGAAAAACATAGTAGGCGTGAATCCTTCTTAAACATATTTTTGATTTCACCTTCAAGGAGACCAATGCTTGTCATTTGTTTCAACTTGTTTTCCACGTTACCAGTCACATTGCTATCGCTTAACAAAATTTCTGGAGCCCTCTTGATAGCTTGGGACAGATGGGCTTCTGAGCCAAATAGGTTTGTAAGTAATCGAATTTTAGGATTAAGGTTTTTCTCCAAACTTAAGCTAAGAATTCTAGGCTTTTGGTTTATAGCCACTACCAGGTCTTTTCTAGTAAGGCCTAATGTGGTGAGAAGATCAATTTTGGGCTTCAGGCCATCCACTTTGAGTTTAAGGAGTATTGGGTATTTTCCTATGACAGTCCTTACCTGGTGTGGAGTGAATCCCAAATCTCTGAAGAGTTGTAGTACCTGTCGGGCTGTGTGAAGGAATTTGCGTTGTAACAAGGGTACTCTGATCTTCCTGTTGATTGTTGTCAGTTCAAAGTCAGAAACCCCACAGTCCTTGAGTAGGAATTCTGTAATGTCATTGTTGAAGAGTTGTCCGCTTTTTTCTTCTTATTGTGGGTAGGATTGGATTAGGGATGTAGGATGACACAGTGATATTGAGGTAGATAATAATGAATGCTTAGAGGAAATAAGGCATGCAGATGACCATGATAATGAAAATCTGAGGGGCAAAACAATGCATTTGGGGAGTAAAAATGTCCCTGCATGTAAGCTTGTGCTTAAATGCAAAGGAGATTCAAGAGAAAAAATTATGGAATCGAAAAAAAAAGGTCATGATAATAGGAACAAGTTATACAAAATCCTTACCCAAATTAGGTCGGGACAAGAGGCGTTGCCTCAATAATAAAAAGGGTTTGTAAGTCTTCCTCGTGAGGATAACGACTCGAAAAAAGAGCATTACTTGTCACCCCTCATCATATGCTAATATCGGTCCCTGCCAAGGCAAAAACTATTATTCCTTGGTTATAGTAGTTTTCTGGACCGAATTCTATCCTTAGAAGAGATCGAATGTTCACTCTTTTCTATGGATTTTAACAAAAGATCAAGGAATTGATGACTATTGAGAAGAGTGCGAGGGCACATAGCTCTGTAAGGAAAGAGTTTTCTTTGTTGAAGAAAATTTGCAGAGATAAGTAAAGCGCTGGAAGGTTACCACTCCCCAGCTCCACTCCTTTGCCAGTGTATTCTGCGGATTTTATTGCTGTTGCTGCGTGTTTTGCTGTCTTTTATCAGTCTTTGTAGCTGGATTTTTAGATGCTGCAGCTTGTTCTGCTGTTGTTAGGTTTTCTTTTGGTGGTCTGCTCGACATCATTGCAATCTGCTGTTTGTTGCAGCATAGTTACTTTGATGTAATTTGATATTTTTTCTTAATTCAATAAAAAAAGGAATTGATGGCTATTAGTGGAGTTCTATAGATCATGTGGGCTTAAGAGTAAGGATTTTTTATCTTTTATATTTTAACATCTTTCCAAAAGGTTTTTTTAATTTTTTTTATTGTTTTTTAATTCAATTGTGTTAGTTATTAGTTGTGATATATCATTAGGATATATATCTTTAATAAATTTATATAAAATATGTCGAGAGATATCTTTTTTGAAGTTTAATTTTACTTGAAATGTAATCTAATCCTAATTAAACCCTAATTTTGTTGGACTAATCGTCAGCATTTTCCTTCGGATTCAAGGCATGGACTAATCGCCTCTTGTGGATTTGCTTATCTCTGACATTTGTATCAAACGTCAACAGGTTGATCTTTTGGCACAATAGCAAATGTGTTCCAACAAATGGTATTAGATTTGAGTCATGGGTTTGATTGTGTTATCAATTGTGATATATCATTACTATATATATCTTTAATAAACTTATATAAAATATGTCGAGAGATATCTTTCTTGAGGCTTAATTCTACTTGAAATGTGTAATATGCCAAACGTTCATTGAAGTAAGTTTCCTAAGTTTTTATTGTGCAAGTAAAATAAACTATGTAGCAAGCAATTGCAATAAAAAAAATTCATTTCTTTATTGAAAATACATGAACAAAGATGTTATACAACATACAATAAGGATTTCCATTCCATTACAATATTTTCCAAAGTACAATATTTTGAGAAAGTACAAAACTACATACATAACTCCTTCGAGCTTTATAGCATATGATATAGATGGTACAAGAATTTGTCTTTCAAAACCTTGGTCTTTTGTCGCCTGCTAAGGAGAAGCATCACTCAAGCGCTTTTTTGCCAACCACAGACTCATATTGTCCTCCACACATCTATCAATGATAGATGGACCTACCCTTCGACAAAGGTATTGGTTGGGTAACATCGTATGGCATACCACTCTAAGCTTAGTGTTGTGCCCTACATGACTAGGATTTATAACTTACACTAGGTATCCCTTATGCATTTTAAATAGACACGGTGAATTGACAGTGGATCCTTAGACAATCACACTACTTTGGCCAAAGTGTTCTCACTCAGTATAATTGAGCGATGGTCTACCATTCACTTACACTATAGCAAGCTCATTTTGACTTAAGGCCATTGTATATATGCTTAGGAAATCCCTCTCCACGACCAAGGTACTCCCTAGGATAACCTATCTCTTTAACACAACCTAAGGCAACACAACTCATTAAGAAAAGTACTAGTTGCCTCCCTTCACTAGACAACATCCCTAGGAGTAACCTACTAGCCAACTAGCATAGCAAATATCTAGTTATGAGTATTCCCTTAAGCTACCCATGTTCAAACATATCTTGTATAGTAAAATACTTGCGTTAAACAACCTTTCCAAACATATCTAGTATAATAAAATACCTATATCAAACAATCTCTCTGAACATATCTAGTATAATTAAATACCTATGTCAAACAATCTCTCCTATCATGGAGCGAATACAAGCATTTCATAGACAAAGTAAACATATTTAACTTTTCCATCAAAGTAAATATTACTTCTCCATAAATGTGAGTAACCACAATAAACTTGTATAGAAATCAAGAAATAATTCTTTCAAAAGCTTAATACAAGAAAAGGAAGATTATTCTCACGCCTTTGAAAAGCTACCCAATCGACTGACTACAAAAATAACTCTTCTAGAACAACAACTAGCTTGACCTTCGATTTCTCTAGCAATTCACAATAACCTCAATCTCTCAAGTTGATAAAAATACTTCTCTCAAAATAATACTAAACTCTCTCTCAATGCTGAAAGCCTTCACTCAATATAAAGCAAAATAACACACAAGGAATGTGTAAAAGAAGAATGCATCCTAGCAAATGAACTCATACTACTACTTATACAACATGAAACCACATAACCTAAAGATTAGGCATGTATTTGATAGCAACTTACATGCACAACAACACATGATTCACATTCATAAGGTGGCACACATTTGAGAGCTTACTCGGTTGCTCAAAGCTACAGATCATCCTTGCTACTTGACAACAATGAAAGACTAGTTCAAATCACCATATGGTTGAATTTGAATTGCACTCAAAAAGGATATCTATAGAGTAAAGGATTCAAAGGTGGCACCAAAACAACAAAATTCTCTGATAGAGTTGGCATGGTTTCATGTTGTTGAATCAGTCATTTTTTTAACCAGAAACACATAGAAAATGTTGACTTAGTCTCACTAGAGTTGGCTTAGCTCATTTAACATCCAAACTCAGTCATCGACCTACTAATCGACATGCAAGTATTCATTTATTGCTTCAAATATTCTATCAGATGACAAGGTGTCATATGTTTTACTAAGTCAAGGAACTCCACAAAATGGCATCATCTTAATCTCATTCATAATATTGACTCATTGTTGTGTATGGGTTTGCAGAATGCTTTCCTTTATGCCATTGGATAGCATGTTATTAATTTGACCTTTATGCACAGTCATAAATATCATAAATTCAACCTTTGATTTCCTTATAAATTGGCTTATAAACATTGCTTTAGATAGTTGATCTCAAAGAAAATACCATATAAATTTATATGAAACATATACATATATATATATATACTTACACACACACACACATATATATATATATTAACACACATGTATATATACGTATATATATGTATATGTTAGTATATATCCATATTTATCATATGTCAATAAAGCATGTATATATAATTGATATACAAATGAATACATCAAGATAGTAATCACATTGTCATATTAATATATCGTTTGTGTGTGTCTATATATATATATATGTGGATGTATACATGTATCAATACATTCTTATGGGCATGTCCATTTTCCACCATATGTGTATATGGATACACACACACACATATATATATGGATATATGTATATACATTATATATATACACATTCAATCCATACACCAAAATCACATACAATTACTATGGTATTGATAAGAGCCTATGAGTGATATATCTATATGTATAAATATACATGTCGTGAGATCCATAAGATATTTCCATGTGCATAAGCAACTCATGCATTAGTGTGCATAGATGCGTCTACCATGTACCCTCATGTACGTGTTCTTTGATGTGTATAGTCTATCATCAACATGCATGTGTGTACACATACACATTCCTCGTATGTTCCACATAACAAATACAAGCATAGTAACAAGGACAAAACTCTCAATCTTAAACAGATAAACATCACCAAATAATGCACTCAAAAGTATACAAGACTCTTACTAATACAAGCATAATGACTAAGGATGACTTACCAACTTCCCACTTAATAACCTGACTCAATTATTCTATTGTGGTGTGTGTAAGCTCAGATAGGTTACAATACTGGTTACTCGACCAAGACCTTCTCCTGAGTGATACTTCCCCTCTGCTTGGAGGAATTGAACATATACCTGCAACCACTAACACTTGCACATGGCAATCAATTGTTCACAAAATATGCAATATGCATAATACATCTCCAACATTAGAATATTAATGCAACATTCATCCACTCACATAAATGCATTCTTTCTTGTGATATTAAATGAGATAAAATTCATTCATAAAGCAGTGATAACAAAGTGCACACACAATTTATTTTTCCATTGAATTCACATTTTACACTACATAGTAATAGTAAATAGTAAATAGTAATTACACAATTGGGGTGTAACAAAATGTAATCTAATCCTAATTGAACCTTAATTTTGTTGGACTAATCGTTAGCATTTCCCTTCATATTCAAGACATGGACTAGTTTCCTCTTGTGGATTTGCTTATCTTTGGAATTTGTATCAAATATTAATAGGTTGATCTTTTGGCACAATGGAAATGTGTTCCAACAAATGGTGTTGGATTCAAGTCATGGGTTCGATTGTGTTAGTTATCAATTGTGATATATCATTAGATATACATGTTTAATAAATTTATATAAAATACGTTGAGAGATATATTTCTTGAGGCTTAATTCTACTTGAAATGTAATCTAACCCTAATTTAACCCTAATTTTTTTGGACTAATCACAAGTGTCTCCCTTCGGATTCAAGGCATGGACTAACTACCTCTTGTGAATTCACTTATCACTAACATTTGTATCAGACATTAACAAGTCAATCTTTTGATGCAATGACAAATGTGTTCCAATAAAATTAACCCCAATTTTAAGACTAAATCTAACCCCAAGATTTTATCTAAAACCCTAACCCTAACTCTATATGAACCCTAATTGAACAATAACCTTAACCCTATACCTAACTATGATCCTAATTGAACCATAACCTTAACGTAACCTTAATCATAATTATGACCTTGACCCTAACACCAAGTTTTATCCTAAAACACTATCCCTAATCTTAACATGACCTTAAACATTATTCTAACTATAAATAAGCCCTAACCCCATGCTTTATCCTACAACCTTGACCCTAATTGTAACTCTAATTGAACCAAACCTATAACTCTAATTGAATCAAACCCTAACCCTAACCATAATTAAACCTTAACCCTAACTGAATCCTAATTGAACATTATTTGAACCCTAACCCTAATCATAGTTGAACACCAACCCTAATTAAACCCTATCCAGGTAACCTTAATTAAACTCTAACATAACCCTAACCCTAATTACACCCTAACCATAATTTAACTATAATTTAACCATAAAATTAAGTAATGATTTTTTTTAATTATTTAAATATGATTAGGTTCAAGTAGTTAAACCATACGCTAATTGAACTGTAATCCTAAACTTAACCTTGGGTAAGTGCATAAAGATGAGGGGTCAAAAAGGGGTCTTAAGTAGCCACTATTTTTTTGAAATTAGGAAATACTGACCTTGGATGAGAAAATGGGGATAGTTACACTCAAAATTTTAAGATATAATAGAAACAAGGGTTGTAGTGCTCTAAATATACTTTCTAAAATACTAATTTTATTTGAAAATGGTAGAGATTATTGGTTCAAAAAAGGGAGCCATAGAAATTGGTCATGTTTTTGTAAAAAAAAAACAAAACATAGTGTTTGTTGTGGCTCCCTCAAAAGGTTAACTTTTTTTTAGTATTTTTAAAATTGCTTCAATGAGAAATTAGCTAATAGCATGTAGTTTATACCCATTTTTTCTAATAAATTTTTTAATAAATATATGATTTTTTACTAATTTTCAAAGTGGACACATCCTAAAAAATTAAAATTTGGCCATGCTACCCCTATAATTTTTGAAAAACTAATTGAAAATCAATTTATTTATTTTTGAATATTTGTAGAATGGAATCTAGTTTATAAAAATGTAATTTATTTGAAATTTCAATGAATGGTTAAGAAAATGAGCAAACATTGGCTTTTAATTTAAAAAACAGACACATAAATAAAAGAAATTAAAGATGAAAGCCTTAACATAGTCAAAATGTGAAAAATTACATCGTTAAATATCTATGAGAGAGTTTAACATTATCTAGGTGTTTTTTTTACTTGATCTTGAAACACATGCAAAGCTGATGGTTAGCATGAACGAGATTATGTGAAATTTTGTAGAATATGCAAGAACACATTTTTGGGTGTTGGAAAGGCAATCCAAGCCATTGGGTTGGAAATACAAAGAAAATCCAAGCCAAAGGCTTAGGGATTCCCAAATCAAGACAAAACGTGAGTGTGATGTAACGTGCTCATGTTATTTAAATGCATTGATAAAATGTGAACGCATTATAATGCACTCACATTTTGGTCTATTTTGAAAAAAAAATCATATCTTTTTCTCTTTCTTCTTGTTATCGTTCAAGAAAACTATATGCATTGGCATTTACATATGGACATTTACTTTCTTATAATTTAAGTTATATTTCATGTATATATTTTCAAGATGTTTGAGTATGGTTTCAGATCTCTAGGACTTATAATGCAAAATTTAGTTTTTGGAAGATCTTATAATTTTTTAGACTTAGTCAAATTTTAGTAATCAGGAGGTCAAGTTTTAGGATGTTTGAGAATGGTTCTGTATCTCTCTCTCTAATTCTCTCTATCTCATTTCTCTCTCTCCCTCCCTCCCTCCTTGTCTACTTCTCTCTCTCTCTCTTCTCTCTCCCTTCCTCTCCCTCCCTACCTCTCCCTCCCTCTCTCCCTCACTCTCTACTCTCTATCTCCCCTCTCCCTCTCTCTACCTCCCTCTCCCTCCACTCCCTAACACTCTCTTTTGCTTGCTCTTTATCCTATAACTAGAGAAAAGTTTTCAGATTAATAGCAAGTAGCATAAAACTTAATCCCCAATCAACAATAGAGCACAATGAAAACAAGAAGCAAAATAAGATGAAACAACATCACCTAATCTTCAAGCCTCCATTGAATGACCTCCATTGGCCTTCTCCATGTTGCTGAAAATGATATAATTGCCCTTAGATTTGAAGTGCAACTATAACCTATGCCAAAGACAAGCAAAATATTGAAGTAATATGTATGCTCAAGTACTCAAAAGCTCTCAAGCATACTGAAAATAACTTGTGTGTGTGTCCAAAATGACTTGAAAGAGGGCCTTTTAAAGAATTCCAAATTGAGAATGGATGGCCAAGATTAAAAGTTGGTGAAGCCCTAAGATCAAAGGCCAAGAATAAATGTCATAAGGAGGATTAGGGTTAGGGAAACATTAGGTCAAAGTTAGGGCAAGCCTTGAAATGAAGGGTTGGGATTTAATTGGAGATAATCAAATCAATGGTGGAGAATAATAGGTAGTTAGAATATTAGAAATGATGTAATTTATGGAGGAATGTTGACTTATGAATTAAATAATGGTTTAATTCATAAATGGGAATGAGACAAAAGACTTGATATTTATAATTATTTTAATTATTTATTTGGTGGGATGGAAAGTGGGCTAAATAAATAAGTTTATTTGATTCAAGGATAAATGATAATGTTATGGAGGAAATAAGGATTGATCAGTGACGCATTTAAATAAATAAACGTAATTTATTTATTTAAATAATCATGGAGGAATGGACATGATTAGATAATTGAATTATGAGAGGGAGAAGTGTGGTTGTCATAGAAAAATATGGTTTAGAACTTGAGGCCATTTTTATGTGTCTACATTTTGCCCCTCTTTGACATAATGCAGTTTATCGCGTTGTGTCAAAGAACAAGTCAAAAAATTGCCCCAGTTTGAAAGTGAGGAGAGGAAGGATGATGAGGAGGTAGTGGTATGCCCCCTCGAGAGGACAAGTGGGTTGAAAGAATGTGAGTGTCCTCTCGAAATGGATGAGAGGACTAGAGGATGAAGGAATAGAAGAAAGGTTAGCGTGGAAATCATGGATGCGAGGATGAAAAAGGAATACTTCAATATTTTGCCAAATAACATCATAGGCATTGCATAATCATCATTGGGCGGTAAAATGTGACAAATGGACAACAAACACCATGATATGACATAGACCAAGGTGTGCAAGGTCGTCCACTTGCGAAAAACAAACAGCCACGGACAAGGAATGTCCTAACTCATACTAAAGGCCAAGTTGCCCCAGTCTTTTTGTCAAGACACACCAAAGACAGCAATCAAGAAAAATTAGGCCATGA
>VDFB02191853.1:0-13884 GCA_007258455.2 Sequoia sempervirens
ACATCAAACTCCAACAAGCAAAACCACGAATCTTCAAGAGGACCCATCAACTACGGTCAGGAAACCCTAATTACGCATGACTTTAGCGTGCTTTGCTTGGGGAATAGGCTACCAATCCTGAGAAAGAATTTGCAATGCTAAAGATATGAGGACATTACATCAAGACTGTTGTTATGTTCTTTTCACCAAGCTGATCTTCATTACTTCCTATTACATGCAAGTCAAAGGAAGTATTATGGGGCTCTACCCTTAACTCTTCACTTGCCAAGGTATCTTCATCAAGCTCACATTCATTTTGATGTGATATGTGCACCTTGCTTGTGCCATCTTCAATGCTAGATGACTGATTTTTCTCTTCAACTTGCATATTTGTGGGCTGCAATTCACAAATAGGCACTTCATCTTCTTCCTTCTTTGATTCTTCAACCAAAGCTTGTTCTGCTTCCCTTTTTATCATTTTTCTAATGTGGTCCACCATCTTCGACTTTTCGGGCTTCAATAACGCCACACAATTCAAATGGGAATCAAATGAAACATTGTACCTATAATCATCTGGCATGTTTTGATATTGCTCACGGAGTTTGGCAGCCTCATGTTCACATTGTCTTTTATACTGTTTGGCATATTCAATGAAATCCCTTACGGCATCACTAACCTTTCCTTCCTCAAATACCATAGTTGAATCTGACTTCTCACGATCCCTGGACCTTAGAAAACGCAACATCTTTGAAACTTCTGAAAGCTAAACTGAACTATGTTCTGACCTTAGGTGTAGAAACTGATTTCTTTGTCATTCAACTGTCAAGCGGCTCGTCTTTTTCACGCAGGGATGGCAAGATCTTGGCTACGTGATACCAGCGTAAAGTACTATTTTAGCGGTATGCTATTTTTAGTAAGTAAGCCCGATTTCTTTGTCATTCAAGCGTCAATTATTTCGTGTTGTGGAGAAAATGAGTTGAAGCTCTTTCCATTTTAGCAGTATACTTTATTTTTTAGTAAAAGATACTATTTAGCGATGCTTATTTTTAGTACTTGATTCGGCGATTCCGGTCACAATAGCTATTTACGGCGAATTGGGCTTGGCGTTGGTCTCCAGCATTTGGGGTGATTATTTTGGCAAGTTTGATATTTGATGAAAAATAATAATGTTTTAAGGGTGAAAATATTTGGCTAAGGTATGGAGGGGCGATTTGGAGAGATAAGTGATTTTTATAATGTTTATTAATTAAACATTTTGAGCCTTATTTGATGAATTAATATTTAAATTGAAATATGTGCTAAGGCAAAAGGGGACACCTAGGTTGGAGACATTTGAGTTTAATTAAATATTTCACTTAAATCTTTTAGTGAAATTTTTGCAAGTTATAGAATATTTCACTTAAGTCTATCTTGGACGCCTTTTGGTGATATATTTGCATTTTATTAGATTATATTTCCACATATGGGTTGGAAATGAAATGCAAATGAAATTTGGAGAAAAGGTGAAAAGTGAATTTCATTTAGGCACCCTAATTGGAGGGAAAAGAAGATTTGAATTTGGAGACAAAAAAGTTATAAATAAGAGACTTGGCCTTCAATTGGATTATCTATTGTTGCTTATCATACTGTTATGCTGCTGAAATACTTTCGGAGCTTGCTTCGAGGAATGCATACCTCCTAGTTCTTTCTCTTGGTTTCGTGCTTGAAAGATAGCACCTAGCTAAGTTTTCAGAGACTGCTTCTCATCCAGACTAGCAGACAGAGCATCAAGGTTGAAGATTTTAGAGATTTGTCAGTTTTGCAATTGCTGGTTAGGGTTTTGCTGAAATACAAATCTGCTCATAAGTCCATGCACAATTTTTTGGTGGTTCTGGGTATTGGCCCTATGCTTTAGTCTACCTTGGGCGCCCCTCCTTGCAAGTTTTCAGATTTTTTGGAGGTGTCTCGGATTTTATCTTGCTAGTAGAACTTTTCTGGAGGTTGTACCTTCTTTGAGGTTGCATTGGAAAGCGTGCATAAATAAATCACTACTATTTGGAGGGGTTTCTTGGCTTGGTCTTGGTTGCTCAACTCCTAGCTCTCATTGGCATTCAGTTCCACATCATTCGGAGGTGTTTTGACGAAGTTATGAGCATTTTGGTGATTCAACTATTGAAAATGAGCAATATCCGCATGTGCTGATTGCAAGAGAGTCGAAGAAATCATTTGGAACTATCCATAGTGCTTTCTATTGCAAGGAAATGATTTGTGATATTGTCCCAATTTGAAAGCCCTACACTCTTCATTTGGATTTAGCCTATTTCATAGGAAACTTCGAGGGCCCCACAAGGGTTGATGAAATTAAGTTTCCACTTTCGAAGGAGGTTTTGAGGGTCTTGCATGCGAGTTTCTAGCATGTCACGGTGAAGCTTACGGGTTTTTAAGGCCGCCCAATGAGGTGCTTTATGCATGATAGGATATGACTTCGCGTTCTCGGTACTTTTTGGAGGCTTACATGTTGGAGTTTTCAATTTGGCTTTAGTTCCCCTTCGGTTTTGAGAGAGCTTCAGCGATGGTGTGACATGCAACTGAATCAGATGACTTTTTCGAACTTACTATTTTTAGTAAGTTGCGACGGCTACTCAAAATGTGGAGAAAATGAGTTTGGAACAATTTACTATTTTTAGTAGTATGCTATTTTTAGTAAGTACTATTTCTGGCAGTGCTATTTTTAGCAGCAGTTCAGCAGTTCAGTGCAATGGCTATTTCTGGCAGGTCAGCTTGAGCAGTGGTCTCCAGCATTTGAGGTGATTATTTTGGCAAGTTTGATATTTGATGAAAAATAATGTTTTAAGTGAAAAATATTTGGCTAAGGCATGGAGGACGATTTGGAGAGATAAGTGATTTTTATAATGTTTATTAATTAAACATTTTTGGAGGCCTTATTTTATGAATTAATATTTAAGTGAAATATGTGCTAAGGCAAAAGGGGACGCCTAGCTTGGAGACATTTGAGTTTAATTAAATATTTCACTTAAATCTTTTAGTGAAATATTTGCAAGTTATAGAATATTTCACTTAAGTCTATCTTGGATGCCTTTTGGTGATATATTTGCATTTTATTAAATTATATTTCCACATATGGGTTGGAAATGAAATGCAAATGAAATTTGGAGAAAAGGTAAAAAGTAAATTTCATTTAGGCACCCTAATTGGAGGGAAAAGAAGATTTGAATTTGGAGATAGAAAAGTTATAAATAAGAGACTTGGCCTTCAATTGGATTATCTATTGTTGCTTATCATATTGTTATGCTGCTGAAATACTTTTAGAGCTTGCTTCGAGGAATGCATACCTCCTAGTTCTTTCTCTTGGTTTCGTGCTTGAAAGATAGCACCTAGCTAAGTTTTCAGAGACTGCTTCTCATCCAGACTAGCAGAAAGAGCATCAAGGTTGAAAATTTTAGAGATTTGTCAATTTTGCAATTGCTGGTTAGGGATTTGCTGAAATACAAATCTGCTCATAAGTCCATGCACGATTTTTTGGTGGTTCTGGGTATTGGCCCTATGCTTTAGTCTACCTTGGGTGCACCTCCTTGCAAGTTTTCAAATTTTTTGGGGGTGTCTCGAATTTTATCTTGCTAGTAGAACTTTTCTGGAGGTTGTACCTTCTTTGAGGTTGCATTGGAAAGCGTGCATAAATAAATCACTACTATTTGGAGGAGTTTCTTGGCTTGGTCTTGGTTGCTCAACTCCTAGCTCTCATTGGCATTCAGTTCCACATTATTCGGAGGTGTTTTGACGAAGTTATGAGCATTTTGGTGATTCTAGGGCTTGCTGGTATGAATTTTCTGATTGCTGCAATTTTATATCAGACTTGATATTTTAGTCCCTTTTGCTATATTTGATATGTTGGATAGCTTGTACTTGTTTGGAGTTCATTTCCTAACATTTTGGAGATCATTGGTTATCTATATCTCATTGTATTTGCAGATTGTTCATCATATTGTAACGCTGAATTAGTAGTACTGATCAGCTCTTTTACTTTCTGCACTTTACATTTTGTATCCCCACTTTAGTGGAAGAGGATGGCTATGCCGCCTATTTAATTTCAGTTAGTAGCCTTAGGGACCCTCTGACCATATGCTCGCCATCTCTCGGCGCATTCTTGGTTAGAGTTACTTTAGCTCAGCATGCACAAGATCCTCTGACCATATGCTCGTCTATCCTAGACGCATTCTTGGTTAGAGTTCATTTCCAGTTATGCATTGTATCAGATCCTCTGACCATATGTTCGTCCATCTTGGACACATTCTTGGTTAGAGTTATTTCTGCATCGTTTGGGTTTTCCAGCTAACCTTAACGGGTGCGTGTTGCATTGTAATTGTTATTGAAAAATTTAAAAAAAATTGGTCCGATTCATTCTGGACCACCAACGGATGATGCTCAATACCATGGAGATTATCGTTCTCATGATTTCTTTTCAAACTCTCTTTTTAATCCAGCATGCCAGGTGAATCATCTCAAAGGCGCTGATTACCAAAATCGGGCGACTCTTTTTGCAAGAGCGCTCTTTGCTTAGTAGACGAAAGGATAGTGCTCTATTAACGTTTTAGCCGAAATCAGTTTCTACTCATTTTGAATGACAAAGAAACGGTTCCAAACTCATTTCTCAATTTTACAAGTTGTTGGTTTTGAAGTGCTGACAGTGATTTTCGATCATAGCTTCGTGTACGAATTTTTGATGGTTTTGGGTATTGGCCCATTGTTTGAGTTTATCTAGGGCACCCCTTCTTGCAAGGTTTCGGATTTTATTTTGGAGCCTGTGGTTTTATCTTCTAGGTCACCCTCTTGAAGGTTGTATCTTGCCTATCAATGTTTTGGAAATTGTGTTTAATTCGTGGTTGGGTGTTTGATGCAGTTTGTACACTTAGACTTGGTCGCCATCATCCTAGTTTTCTTTTGCAACTGATTTCATGTTGTTTGGTGAAGTATTGAGTGAGTTATGAACATTTTAGTGAGTTTTCTAGTTGTTGGTGTGTGTTTTCAGTTTGCTGGTCTGTTATATCAGATTTGTTAGGAGTTGGAGTTTTGGCTTAATTTTCATGTTTGAGTCTTTTGGAGTTGGAGAGACATTCTATATCATTTGCAGCACTTGGACTTCTATAATACTTGGCTCTTGTAGGATTCTATTTCATATTGTTATGTTGATTCAATAGTACTGATCAGCTCTTTAATATTTCTGCAAATTTCTATTGTATTCCCACTTTTAGTGGAAGAAGGTTGGCCTCACTATCTTTAATTTTTGTACTACCTGTTGAACAAGCGGAAGGGGTCGGCAAGCCACCCATTTACTTTTCTTGTACTTGCATTCTACATCATGTTGATCGGCTAAGCTGTCAAAATCACTCCTACTGAATAAGTGGTCGAGTTGCATAATTGTAATTTCCAGCATTTTTAGTTTATCAACTAACGACCCTCGACGCCATATGCTCACACCTCGCCCGTCATTGGGAACTTGGTGTACATTCTTGGTGTAGGGTTACATTTCTAGTTGGTTTTGGCTTGCTCTAACCTTAACGGGTGCTTGTTGATTGTGAAAAAATTGGAAAAATTGTAAGGGGGTTATTTCAATGGTATCAAAACCAAAGATCCTGCCATCCTATGAATCAGTGCTTCATGTAGTGGCAGATGAGTGACAAAGATCTCTAGTACTACACCAAAAGTCAGAACAGATTTTAGTTCAGCCTCTTGTGGTTTGCAGAAGTTGGCAATTAGGCATGGCTAGTGATGAAGAGATGGATTTGGCAGAGACACTCTATATGGCAAGAAAAAGACTTGAAAAAGAATTTCAGTCAAGGGAAGATGAAGTTAACACACTTCATTTGCTAGAACAATATTTGAGTTAGGTGAAACAATCACCTTCTAAGATAATGCAGTTGGCATTAGCACCTGCAGTGACCTTTTTGAATCAGCCTTATTGGCTAAGGCATCCTGAAGAAGAAATCAAGCTGCTGATTTCTTCCTGCTTCATGGAAGTGTTAAGAATTGAGGTACCCCAGTTGCCCTACGATGATGAAACCATGAAGATCATTCTAAATATGATAGTGGAGAGTATTCAAGATTTGGATGAAACTGGAAGTAATTTGTTTTCAAGAAAGGCTGTTGTATTAAAGAGATTCTCAAAACTTAGAGCTTGCATCCTATTGATATAATTACAAATGCAAAATCAGATTTATCATTTGTTTAATTATCTCTTCAACTCGATTTTGAGTGAGCAAGAAGAGGGGGTGCTTGCAGCTGTCATGAATGTTCTAATTCTTACCATCAAAGAAGCTGATAATCTTCCAAAAAGTGTCCAATCTCTTCTCATGGATGCTTATGAACATGAAAAGAAGATTTCTCCCACTACTGATATGTTAATCAATGAAATTTTCAGTCAATGTGAAGATAAGTTGAAACCTCTTTTGAAGAAGATAGAGCAAGATGAAGGAAATACTAGTGGTGTCATAGAACTAGCTTATGACCATTACTATGGTGATGATGTTGGTGATAATTCCAATGAGTTCATGCAAGATTATATTGAAGATTTGGTGAAAGATTTTCCTCTTGTTGTTGTCCCAACTTCCCAAGAATTTTCACATGAAGAAATCATTGACATATTTACTCATGATGGTTTCATAGAAGATAAAAATGACGAAGTTTTCAAAATAGCTAGCATTGAAGATTATTTACTTCATTACAATGGTGTCATGGGAGGTCTTGGGTTTGATCATCAAACCAAACCATTGGAAAGAAATATTTATGAAGATATCAGTTTAAGTGAGTTGGGTGGTGACCTATTCAAAGAGTCAACACTCCAAGAGAAGCGCGAAGAGCACTTTTCTTTTGATCAAAACAATCAGCCTCTTACCATTTGGGATCCAAGTGTGAAGGCACCTAGCGATGACAAGGAACCTGTGTGGGATGAATTTCCTTTTGATCTGGATGATGAAATGGAACTTGGTGAGGACTCTATATCAGCAAACAATGGTGACAATATGCTTGAGTTTGGGGTTGCCTTCAAGTTTGATCAAAGTGACATTGAGGTGGAAGCAGCGCTAGAGGGCCATATGGCTCTTGAACATAGAAAGTTTGAAGGTGTTCCTAAACACAAATCTGATTTATCAATGCATGAAGCTAATTGTAAGCAAAGGGTCGAAGAAATTGTGGAGTCTGATCATTTTTATGACATTGAGCATTCTTCGCTGGTTGGTGGCGAAATACAAGAATGTTGGAGCAGCAATGAGGGAAGCAAGGGCAAGAAACAAAGTTCTGATTTTGGAAAGCAGACTACCAGCAATCCACCATCTTTGCATATTTTTGAGTGGGAAGATCAATTCCGAGAGTCTTTTGAAAGGGAACTGTGAGTTCTATCCCAATTTGATTGCCCACATAGCTTGGTTGAAGAGCTTTACTAGAAGGCTTAGCTTGAAAAGAGACAAAGTGGAGTTAAGGATGAAGTTGCTCTTCCCAATTTGCAACTCATCAGACATTCCTTGGAGACCTTGAAGTCCGAGTACATACACTTGATTGAAGATCGAGATCATGCCATTAAAATTGCAAAGAAGACCATTTGTGCTTTCCAAGGAAAGTAGAGTGTGGTTGATGAGCTCACTTTGGAGCTCGAATCAACAAGGGACATGTTGAAAGAAACTCAGTTGGCACTAACGGAGGTGGAAGACCAGTTTGTTGGCTTCAAACTTTTCAAGGAGCAAGAGGGTGCACAAAGAGCTGAAGAAATCAAGCATGTAATTGGAGAGCTTGATAGTCTTCAAGAGGAGTTTGATCTTGAAAGTGTCTCAAGAAAATCAGAAGATGCATGTGCAGATTTGGAACAAGAAGATGAAAGGAATGACTTTGAAGTTTTTGACAATCATCTCTTTGAAGTGGGTGTTGGGGAAAATTATGATAATCCTCTCTTTGTGATGGCTGATGTGACATCAAACCAAGAGGAAATCTCTTTTGACACTAATGTCGAAGGGGAAAGCTCTAGCACTTCTTCCAACAGTGGGATGACGATACATGAGTTGTATAATGAAGACTTAACTGTTGATCCTAGTATATCCACCCTTCAGGAGATGGAGAATCAAGAATCAAGGAGGGATAGAGTCACTAATCTTGATTGGCAACAAAGAGTTGATTGGCACTCCAATGAAGAGTTTATTCATTATCTGATGCGGATGCTCGTCAAATTCCTATTGGATTTCATGCTTGCACCACTTTCTTTAAGAGTAACTGATTTCAGAATGGAGTTTGACAAAGGGTTCATTGAATCTTTCCAGCAATTCTTGTCTCATGATTTCAAATTCAACTTTCTCAGTGAATTCAGATTTGCTGAATACTTTTTGGAGTTTCAAAAAATGATGACTCAAATAGAATGTATTGCTTGAAGCATTCTAGTCAGAGTAATTCTCCATCTACAGAATGGATCTTCTTTACTTATGATTTGGGATCCTGGTATAAACTTGCATTTGAGATGTGACAAGAAGGTATGTTGGAACAATAAGCCTCAAATTTTCAGTTCTTTGGATGTTGTTACCTTCTTTATCAGCCATTTGAAGATTATTTCTAATGTTCAATTGGAGTTTTGGAGAGAAAAGTTGAGCAAGGAATGGTTCTTCACTGTGATGAAATCTTCAATGAGGTTGTTTTCAGCTATGGATATGACCAGAAATGATATTTTGGATGCTGATTTTCACTCTTGCAGCAGCTATCTCTCTCCTTGGATGCTGATTTTCCTTAAATCAGATCTCAAGTTGATCATTTAAGTCTTGTTTGGTAGCTGGTGCATTCAATTTCAGACTTTCCAATCTCTTTCCAAAGATGGTTTATGGCTTCAAATGAGAGAAATGTTGGCTCAAACAATGCATAATCAGCTTTTGGATAGAAATCGTGCTCATTCTAGTGGCTATCTTTGTACATTCTCTCGTACAAATGTCTGGGGCAGCAAACCATTGCTCGAATGGGCTTGGCATTTCGAGACTCTTACTGCCAAGATCATGTTTGATGCTTTGAGAAGTTATGCTGATGTTTTTGAATTGATTAGATTATTCTTCTTTGTGTTCAAAATGGTGACAGTTATTGACATTGCAGATATTAACTCTCGAGTTTATTGGGCTTGAGATGCTAGATTTTGATTTCAATCCTTCCTTGTTTCTCAGTTCAAACTGGCATGTTAGCTCCTTGAGGTTGCAGGGAAGCATAGTGCAGTTTTGGTACAATGGCTTCATTTTTATGATTAGAGTGGAGCAGCATCAGCATGGTGGGTCTTTTCAGAGATGGACATGGGACCCTGGGATCAGCTGGAGTGTTGTGCAATTGCTTGAGAACAAGCAATTTTGGGAAGGGCGGACTGTAATGTTCCCATTTTAGCCATACACTCTTTTGTGTCTGATAACCTATTTCCGAAAGCCCGTAGGCCAGTCAAAAGCTAAAATTAGGGTTTCCACTTTTAAAGGAGATTTTGAAGGCTCACATGCGAGATTTTTTTATGCATGTCTGGTGGAGTTTTTGGGTTTTTGGTGAGCTTTGAGATGTGGTAACATGCATGACGAGATAATGACTTGCATTTTTTGTTGTTTCCTTGGCAGTTTTGGAGGCTTGCACATTGGAGTTTTACAATTCTGATTCTAGATTCCTTCTGGGTTTTCAGAGAGCTTTGCGATGGTGTGACATGCAACTGAATCAGAGAACTTTTCCGGACTTACTATTTTTAGTAAGTTGCAACAGCTGCCTGGTTTGTGCTCAAAATGAGTTTGGAACAACTTACTATTTTTAGCAGTATGCTATTTTTAGTAAGTGTTATTTTTGGTAGTGCTATTTTTAGCAACTTTTCAGCAGTTCAATGCAATGGCTATTTTTGGTAGGTCTGAGCTTGAGTTGGGTGCTTCACTTGTGGAGGTAAAATATTTTAATATTTAGGAGAAATAATTGGCTAAGGCTGGAGGACGACTATTTTTGGGTGAGATAATGTTTTAAGTGAAAATATTTCCTTTGCAATAATGGATGACTTCATAACGGAAATTATTTAAGTGATTTATAATGTTTATTTTCACTTAACTTATGGGATGCCAATATTATACTTTATTTGCATTTTAATAAAGTATATTGCCTTCATGAAAAAGGGACGCTTTGGAGAAGATATTTGGATAAATATAAAGTATTTTCCTTATGTTCTTTTGGATGCCTAAATGGAGGAGGTTAATGAAATATAAATTACAGTTTATTGAAGGTAAATGTGGATTTCACCTCGGGTGCCCTAATTGGAGGGAAAAGAAGATTTGAATTGGAGTTGAGAAAAGGCTATAAATAAGAGTGTTGGGCTCTTTGCTTTTCATCCATTATCTTTCATACTGAAATGTTGTTGAAATTGTTTCAAGCTTTGGCTTCGAGGAATGCATAGCTCCTAGTTCCTTCCTTCCAGTCTTCGTGCTTAAGAGATAGTACCTAGCTGGATATGAGACTACTTCTCATTCAAAGATAGCAGATTGAGCATTATTGTTGAAGTTTGATGTTTTTCTCAGTTTTATAGGTTGTTGGTTTTGAAGTGCTGACAATGATTTTCGATCATAGCTCCGTGTATGAATTTTTTATGCTTCTGGGTAATTTCCCATTGTTTGAGTCTATCTAGGGCACCCCTTCTTGCAAAGTTTCGGATTTTATTTTGGAGCCTATGATTTTATCTTCTAGGTTTCCCTCTTGAAGGCTATATCTTGCCTATCAATGTCTTGGAAATTGTGTTTAATTCGTGGTTGGGTGTTTGATGCAATTTGTTCACTTAGACTTGGTTGCCATCATCCTAGTTTTCATTTGTAGCTAATTTCATGTTGTTTGGTGATGTATTGAGTGAGTTATGAACATTTTAATGAGTTTTCTAGTTGTTGGTGTGTGTTTTTAGTTTGTTGGTTTGTTATATCAGATTTGTTAGGAGTTGGAGTTTTGGCTTGATTTTCATGTTTGAGAGTCTTTTGGAGTTGGAGAGACATTCTATATCATTTGCAGCACTTGGACTTCTATAATACTTGGCTCTTACAGGATTCTATTTCATATTGTAATGTTGATTCAATAGTACCGATTAGCTCTTTAATATTTCTGCAAATTTCTATTGTATTCCCACTTTTAGTGGAAGAAGGCTCACCTCACCACCTTATTTACTTTCTTGCATAAGCTTTCATTCCCACCATTGGTGGAAGAGATAGGCCTTGCCTTCTTTACTTTCTGTAATGGCTGTTGAACAAGCGGAAGGGGTCGGAAAGCCGCCCATTTACTTTCCTTGTACTTGCATTCTACATCATGTTGATCGGCTGAGCCATCAAAATCACTCCCGCTGAATAAGTGGTCGAGTTGCATAATTGTAATTTCTAGCATTTTCAATTTATCAACTAATGACCCTCGGCGCCATATGCTCACACCTCGCCCGTCATTGGGAACTTGGTGTACATTCTTGGTGTAGGGTTACATTTCCAATTGGTTTTGGCTTTCCCTAACCTTAACGGGTGCTTGTTGATTGTGAGAAATTTGGAAAAATTGTAAAGGGGTTATTTCATTTTCAAGACCCTGCTTTTTCCAAGCTTTTTCGAGAAACCCTCAGTTTTACCAAAATCTGATCAACTAGGTCTTTCTGAAATGTGATTCTATACAATACACAGCTCTCAGCTTTTTCCAAAAAAATCCTAAAATTTTAGGGTTTTTGCTTTTTCAATCAGCCATCAACATTTTCCAAAATCGGACAATCTGGGTCTCTTCACAACAAGATTGTTCACAAAACCCATATCTCAGATTTTTTTTGAAATATCTACCTTTTAAAGAAGAAAAATCAGCAAGCTATTTTTAGCTTTTGTGTAGAACTTGTCCGAGCATAGTCGAGTTTATAGTCAAAGGTTTTGTTTTTCAGCATGCAGTATTTTCCCATGGAATTTAGAACCAAATAGTACATGGGCGGGTTGTTTGAAGCCTCAAGTCGGACGATGTTGAGAAGTGTTTTTCAATACCACCATGGACAAAAAAATCATCATCTCAAGCGAAGAACGTGAAAAGGTGTGGTATGAGCAAAAGGACAAGTATTGGAAAAGAGTTGTACAATACTCGTCCATTGAAAAATCAGGAGAAGTGTCAGAAGCATTAAAGCTATGAAAGAAACAGAGGAATATCAAAAAATGGTCACGCACAGGGTAAAAAAGATATGCGGAAGCAAGAGGATATATTTATAAAAGGTCATCATTCCAGTTGCAAAGCTGCCGAAATTAGCAAGATTTGATAAAGCAGCTAAAGATGTCAAAGATTTTCTAAGTTTGATTGCAAAAGACAAGGAAATCCTGGAAAAGCAGAATATTACCTTAGTATCAATGCTCCTAACAATGAGGCAGTTACCAGCTTTTTGGCAGATATACTTTCCCAAAATACCAATGGATGAGTTATCTTTTCAGGACAGCAAAGATCTCCAAGATAGATTTAAAGCAGCAATTAACTCGATGCTTTTCCGAGTTTTCTTGCTATTCTTGTCTCATGCTTATCTATTCTTTGTGAAAGATGAAATATCAAGTTGTAATAGTTGGTACTTTCTTTGTTTTTTTGCTTTCAGTAGGTTGTTAAATATCTTGTTTTAGTTTTAGAAATAAAGCTTGCATGTTGGAAAATATTGTTGTAGAAGCAAGGAGATTTTAGGGTTCCCTATTTCTCGCTTGTGTATAAACAAGGGCAGCCTTTCCCATTTTTCTTTAACCGTTATTGTGATAGCAAATTGTTGAGCCTACTTTGCCTACAAGTTGTTATTGAGTGTTTGTTCACTTAGTGTAAGAGCAAGCTTGCATGCTTGCCTTTTGCTGCAAGATATTGTTTAATTTATGTGTAGTTTGTGTTAAGTGTATTCCGGTTTGATCACTAAACTGTAAGGCTGTTATTGCTACAATCCTGCTGTCCCAAAAGTGTAATTGTTTCCAATATTTGAGAAAGGAAATCTTATGCCTCATTTGCTTTGACCTACTCTCTCGGGTTTTGTTTTATGTGTTTCACTTATATAATCTTTATTTCAGCTTGCATGTAAAAGCACAGTGAGTCTTAAGGTGTATGTTGGGAGTGAGTTTATGCGAGTTATGTGTTAAAGAATCATTCCTTGTTTACTTCTAACTCTCATGCTCTAAGTTTACTTGAGTTGTTAGAAGCGTCATTATAGTAGGCGTAGTTGTAGCTGAAATTCTAAAGGAGAAAATCTTAGCTACGACGCTAGAGTTTTATAACCTTGTGCTCTTAGTGAGAACCAAAAAGATTGGCAAATAGTTTAGTTTACTTTCTTTAAGCATCATCAACAAGAGGGAGCTTCCCCTCCTAATTTGAAGAGCAGTTTATCTATGCATAGTTGTTTCGTTTCTAATCGCATTCAGAGGTGCGAATTGAAACATCAATAATTTTATCATTTATATATATATATATATATTTATATTAATTACTTGTGTTAAAAAACACCTTTTGGGGTTAGTTGTCCCTTAGGTCGGCTAGAAAATCATAGGGACATGACAGGATGACCAAGATATTTTATCTAGGGAATGCCATCAATGCTCAATGAATTCAAGTAGATCAAGAAAAGATACAAGCACTCATAGATTGGCCACCCCTGAAAAACATTGACTTAGTTGAGAAGATTCTTTAGCCTCTGTAGCTATTACAAGAGGTTGGTTAGAGGGTTTTCATAGTTGAAAACACCCTTAACAAATATAACAAAGAAAAGAGCCTTTGCATGGACTAGTGCAACTCAGAGAGCTCAAGGAAGTAATGATTTCATGCCCTTTTCTAGTTGTTCTTAATTCCTCACTTTCCTTGTGCTACAAAGTGATGCTTCAAGAGAGGGGATTGGAGCAATGTTGATGCAAAATAAGCATCCAATAGCATTTG
>VDFB02191854.1:0-10810 GCA_007258455.2 Sequoia sempervirens
TTTAGCTAGGTTCCTTTATGCATTTCTTAATAGATTTTGTTTAAATGGCTTCTTTGTTCTATGTTTTCTAACATTTCATTGGGATTATAGCTTAACTAGTTAAGTATTTCTTAAAATCTATTGGATCTGGTGTATTTAGCTTGTGTTATGATTATAGTCACAATAGGTACTTGATTGGTGTTCAAAATTTGAAGTATATTTTTTAATACTTGAGGGAAATGTGTTGAGAGATAATAGGATGATAGTTAACTTGCATGATAAATAAAAAGTATAGTGGGGGTTTTGATATTTAACCTTTCATCATTATGTATAGGAATATAATTCATCTTTCCATTATTTGAAATTATATATAATAGATCAGTGTATTTGAAAATCCCAATTAAATTTATAGTAATACAACAAGAAGGATCCTTTCTTATACAATGTGTATCTTTAGTGCATTTTTTAAGATGTTTAGCATGGTTGAGTAGATCAACATAATTAATGAAAGTATTAGCCTCAAGGATTCCATTTGTGTCCCAAAAAAAAAGTTTCATCCACAATGCACCTATGTAACATTGATTTTATGCCTCCACCATCTTGTGGGGTCTAAGAAGACACATAACTATTGATATCTTGCACAACATCTTTCACAACATTAGGTTTTATCTAATCAATAAGTTATCTCAAAGTTACATACCTCATGCAGGAAATGGAAGACATGAATATGGGTAGAATATCCATGTTTCCATTCATATCTAGTATTAGACTAACAAAAAACAACCACATACATTAGTAAGCAAGGAAAATGATAGGATGAGATGATGAGGTAAAATATCAATTGTACTAGTATTCATTTACACCCAAAATCCTCTCCAACACTTCCTCATGAAAAATAGTAAATCTATCGTGCATGTACATTACAATAATATGAAAATTGCTAATATCATTTTGCACCTCCACTAGTGAGCATTATATAGATTTGAAGGTTGTAAGTTAGGAAAGGCATGGTGAAAGTATAGTCACTTAGTATTTGTTATATTTGTTGAGCCTTACACCCACACCCAAATTTTATTTTCTAGAAAAATGGGGACCCCCTCCCCTTCTCTTCATTTTCTTATCTTTCTCCTCCATTTTCTCTTTTCTTTCCTCCCTTTGTTTCCCTTTCCTCCCCCATTTCCCTCTCTTTCTTCCCCTTTGTGTTTTTGTTGCTTGTCAGAGTTTTGGGTTCCTTAGGATTGGTATGTCATCCTTATTGGGCCTGGGCCCCAATTTTTATTTATCATATTTGTTCTCCATTTCAAAGTTTCAATCTTTGGGGTTTTATTTTTCAAGATACTTGCTTTGCAACATTCTTAGCCCTAGAGGCTTGATGGTAGTGATATCTTGTTGTCTCATTTCTCCCACCTGCCAAAAAATTTAATGGTTCCACCCATCAAGTTGGGTTGGTTTAAAAGTGAGATAGAGGGATTTTTACCTTCATTTGTGAATTATTGAGCATGAAAAAAAATGAGCTTTGCAACTTCATCAAAACCCCTCCTTGCATTTGACTCACATTTTCTCAAGAATTCCTCATTCTTGATTGTTGGTTGCTATGTTGTTGGTATTTTCCTGGTTTGTGGTGATGTTGTGGGTGTCCCTCATCATCATTCATGCCCATTTCCACTTTTGGTCCTTTTGCAAACCTTTATGTAGGAATGAGACTTGAACTTTCATATATTTTTCTAGTTTTTCTTGTCATCTATGTGGTCTTGTTGTTTCTTTGATTTGGTTGGGATTTTTGTTTGGTTTATGTCTTGTTCTTCATTTTTTGTTTCTTGCATTTTCTTGTTTTTTTTTTTTTTTCCTTTTGTTTGTGCCTATATCAATCATGTTTTCATTTTTCTTTCGATGTTGTTTGCGCCAATTGCAGCAAGGCCTAGGTTTCCCCTTGGCCATTCCTTTTGACAACATCGTTAGCTCATCCTCAATGAAGGTCTTTTTCCTTAGGGATTTCATGAGTCATTACATGTTTTAGGTTTTGGGTATTAGCAATGTACCTTATAGAATATTTAATAAGATTAAACTACATATATGAACCTAGATGGATTTCTCATTGTAACAATCTTCTATCTTCTTTTCTAATATGGCAGCTATTTGAGAGCCATTGGTAGTGAAACCCTTCTTTTATTTTGAATTTGAGTGAGCCTATTGTATTTTGTGTTGCAATTACTTTTTTAATTTATATTGTGAGCTAGTCCTTGTCGTGGTTTTTCCCTTCTTGGGTTTTCCACATAAATATGGTTTTCTCATGTGTTTGGATGTGTTTTCATTACTATTTCTCATGTTTACATTCCACTAATGCATGATAAGGGTTTAAAGGTTGTTAAGGGTTTGAGGACTAATGCAAATCTAAATGTTAATGAGAGTTTTGATGTTTTAATGTACAACTAATTCACCCCCCCTCTCTCAGTTGTCTTGTGCATTCAACAATTGGTATCAGAGCAAGGTTCCTTAGAAGAAATCTTAATCGCTTGAGGTAGATCTAGGATGGCACACAAGAAGGAGGATCCTTTGTTTGATGGATTTGATTATGTATTCTAGAAGATGAGGATGGAAGGTTTCCTTATCTCTCTAGGGTTTGGACTTTGAAAATCTATTAAAACTAGATATACAATTCTTGCAAATGGTTTGAGTACTGATGATGAAATCAAGGCATATGAGAACAATGGAAAAGAAAGGTATGATCTTTTTAGTTGTCTTTCTAATTCATAACTTGTGAAAGTTATAAGTCTTAAAACTTCTCTTGAAATTTGGAAAAATCTAGAAATTATCTATGAAGGAGATGATAAGGTCAAGCAAGCAAAGATGCAAAATCCAAAGATCAAGTTTGAAAACCTAAGGATGATAGAAGATGAAGATATTACAAGCTACATGCATAGAGTGGACAAGTTTTCAATTCCATCAAAGGTCTTGGTGGAAATCTAGATGAAGATGAGGTGGTAAAGAAGGTACTAAGAACTCTTACTAAATCCTATATAGTCATAAAGTTTCTGCTATTGAGGAAGTTTAGAATTCAAATAACTATTTTAGAGATCAATTGTTTGGTGCATTAACTAATTTTGAATTGAGAGAGTTTGGTACAATTGATGTAAAAAGGGAGACTATTTTTAATGTTGGCAAAGTAGAGGAGAATGAATAATTTGACGAATTTGATGAGTTAGAAGCAATCTTTGTGAGGAAATTGAAAAAGGGCACTAGAAAATACAAAGGTAAGTTACCTTTCAAATGCTTTAACCATGGAAAGATTGGTCATTATGCTTCAAGATGTCCTATCAAAGCTTCAAGAGATAGAACTAAGGAGAATAAAGGTAAATCAATTAAGAGAAGTTATTATGTTAAAGAAGATTCTAGTATATCTGATGATGAATCTAATTATCTTGATGATGAAGATGATGAATGCTTGTTTATGGTTCTAAAATTTGGAACTATTTTTTCTAACTCTGAGAGATGTATGAAGGACGATTCTCTGGAATTAGGTCATAACATTGAAGGAGCAATTTGGTAACTCTTTCAAGCTAGAGAGGAGAAGAACAAATTGATCATTAATAGTGGATGCCCAAACTCAAATGACAAGTGACAAGTAAGTTTGTTGCTTGATAATTTTAAGGTGGTTTAGTTAAGTTTGGTGATGATACATCAGCTAAGATATGTGGAAAAGGTTCAATCAATTTTGATGGAAAGAACAATACAAATGATGTTTTTTATGTTAAGGTTCTATGACATAACCTCTTGAGTGTAGGAAAAATGTGTGGAAAATCATATAATCTTGTGCTTCAAGATAATGGTTTTGAAATTATAAAAGGATCTAGAACTGTGGTTGCATTAGGAAGAAGGAAAGATGGAAATGTTTATCAACTTAAGGGTGCAAAAGATCAATGCTTTATGACTGGGATTAATTAGAGTTGGATATGGCATAGAATAATGTGTCACATCAATTTTGATAGCTTGGTGAGGATCAGTTCAAATCAAGCTATGAGATATTTGTCAAAGATTACAAAACCTATTAATGTTGTCTGCAAGGAATGTTAGATTAAGAAGCAAGCTAGGAAGAGTTTCAAAGTTAAAGAACAATCTACTACCGATACTTTGGAGTTGGTGCATATAGATCTTTGTGGACCTACCAAAATCAAAAGTTTTCAAGGTGACAGGTATTTCATGCTATTAATTGATGATTATTCTAGAATGACTTGGATTAATTTTCTCAAAGAAAAATCATAAACTTTAGATAAGTTTAAGGCATTCAAATATATGGTTGAGAATGAAATGAATATGAAATTCAAGTTCTTAAGATTTGATAGAGGTAGAGAGTTCACCTCTAATGATTTTAATGTTTTTTGTGATTATGGAATAAAGAGGCATTTTTCAGCTCCTTGGACTCCTTGGAAAAATGGAGTTATGGAAAGGAAGAATAGGATTATTTAGGAAGTAGCAAGGAAAACGATGAAGGAATAAAATCTATCAAATTTCTACTCGAGAGAAGCAATTCATACTATAGTCTACATACTTAATAGGGCACAAGCAATGACAAATAGTTCAAAGACTCCCTATGAGTTGTGGTATGGAAGAACCCCTACTATGAAATATTTGTGTTTGGAAGCAAATGATATATCAAAAGAGATGAAGAAAACTTAGGAAAGTTTGATGCAAGATCTATTGAAGGAATATTCCTTGGATATTCCACAAGAAGCAAGGCTTATCAATGCTACAACAAGAGGCTAAAAATTATTATTGAAAGTGAAAGTGTCAAAGTGGATAAAGATTTACATAAAAATTCAGTGAGTCCTCTTGTAGAAAAGAAAAGAAAGATGAAGGTAAAGAAAAAGAATTGCAAGTTGAAGAGGAAGAAGCTCCAAAAAAGATCCCTAAGACCCCTAAGTATGTGTATAGATCATTGGTGATAAGATTGGAGGCTTCTTGAAAAGAAGAAAGGCTGCTATGATAGAAGAACAAGTAAACTTATGTTTACTTTCCAAAGTTGAACCTAAAACAGTGATTGAGGCATGCAAAGATGAATTTTGGATCAAGGATATGGAAGAAGAAATGATGTAGATTGAAAAGAATCAAACTTGGGAACTTGTCCCAAGACCAACAAACAAGAATATGATTGGAACTAAATGGGTATTCTGGAACAAGCTGAATGAGAGTGGAGAAGTGGTAGGAAACAAGGAAAGGCTTGCATGTAAACACTACTCACAAGTGGAAGGAATAGACGGAGGAGACATGTCCAGTTGAAAGAATGGAAGCTATTTGGATTTGGTTTTGGAGCAATACAAGGATTTCAATTTTATCAGATAGATGGTGAAGCCACAATAGTGGCTTCTTACAATTGAAGTCCCACAAAAATGAATGCATGGCAAAAAACCTTGATTTTAGGGGTTTGTAATGAATCCTACTAGTTCTAATCAACCCATTAGGGGTTCACTAGAACCTAGGTTTGGGTGAACCCTCCTAATACTTTCCTACCAAAAAAGCCATCAAAACCCTTTATAGAAGGGGGATTCGAATGAACCAGGGTTCGAATGAACCCTGGTTTGAGCGAACCCCCTTTATTCCTCATCCCCTCCCTGAGACACAAAAAAAACTTGAATTTTGGTACTTCGGAGCTCGAGTTGAGGATGAAAATGGAGGAATTTTCACAAACCCAACTTGAATTAGGTAGTCCTCAGAATGAGCTATCCAACTTAATATAATTTTAATATTTTGATTATATTATCTTTTTTTAGTTTTATTAAACATAGGTTTTCATCAAAATTGAAGGTCTTTGTCTCTACACATGTGGAAAAATAGCAAATTCCTCAAAAAATTCAAAATTTATGAGTGCACCAGATATTAAAGTCCTTGATCCAACAAAAATAAATAAATTGAATTTTGATATATACAAAAAAAGTTATGTGTTATAATGGCATGCTTATGTCTGAATTGTAATTATTTCCACTTCAAAACTTGATTAAAGAAAAATATTCAATAAAAATGTCTAACCAAGTGGAAGCACTAGATATCAGATAAAATATAAATTCAAAAGAATTAGAATTTTATCCTTCATGGAAAAAATTTATGCATTATCGTAAGCCTAATTTTAAAAAATGTTGTTTTTTGAAAAAAAAAAAAACAATTTTTTGTGGGAGATGGAAAAAGAAGTGCAATATGATTCCAGTAATTTTTGGAAAAAATAATTTTAGAATCTAAGACAAAATGTGATGAGACTCTAGTTTTGCACTACCTTCAAATTATTCATGGTTTAGCTGCCAGGTGCCCAAATGTGAAGCAAGATTTAGTTTAAAAATAATTTCAATGTCCTAGCTGT
Source organism: Sequoia sempervirens (assembly GCA_007258455.2). NCBI lineage: Eukaryota > Viridiplantae > Streptophyta > Pinopsida > Cupressales > Cupressaceae > Sequoia > Sequoia sempervirens. The sequence continues at coordinate 6,326 of VDFB02191854.1, forward strand.
AAATTGTAAACCACTCATTGTGGGATCACCGATGTCTACATTCTTGAATGGTGAGTTGGAAGAAGAGATTTACATTGAAAAACCAAAAGGCTTTTAGTTATCAAATAATCTTGATATGGTCTAAAAATTGAAGAAGGAATTATATGGACTCAAGCAAGCTCCTAGAGATTGATATGCAAGATTGGATAGGTACTTGTTGTAGCAAGGATTTAATAAAGGCACCACAGATAGTAATCCTTATTTCAAAGTTGAAAAAGATAAAATCTTGATTATGGTTGTGTATGTTGACATATAACCTTTGGAGGAAATGAAAGTATGTGCAAGAGATTTGCAGAAGAGATGTAGAAAGAGTTTGAAATGTTTATGTTTGGGGAGATTAATTTCTTCTTTGCACTTCAAATCAATTAGACAAAGAAAGGGATATTCATTTCACAATCTATGTATGTTAAGGAAATGTTGAAGAAGTTTGGGATGTAAGACTCTAAACCTATATGTACTCCCATAGTTACTGGTTGTAAATTGAGTAAGAATGAAGAGTCTCCCAAGGTTGATCAAAGAAAGCATAGATCAATGATTGGAGAACTACTATGTCTAATTGCTGCTATATTGAATATCATGCATGCAGTTTGTCTTGTGGTTAGATTTCAAGAATATCCCAAGAGTCACATGTGGTAGCAATGAAGAGGATATTCAAATACTTAAAGGGAACTCTAGAACATGGTTTGTGGTATCCAAAGGATACAAATTTCTCTTTAAGTGCTTACAAAAATGTGGATTGGGTAGGTTGTGTGGATGAAAAAAAGAGTACAAGGGGTGGTGCTTTCTTTCTTAGAAGTAGGTTGGTGTCTTAGCTTTAAGCAAGAAGTAGAATTTAGTGTCATTATCTACTACAAATGAAGAATGAACTTTTGTAGCATCATGTTCCACACAAGTGTTATGGATGAAGCAAAATTTGAAGGATATTAGAGTGGTATATGATGAACCTATTTCTATCTTATGTGATAATACAAGTTCTATTAATATTTCAAAGAATCTAGTAATTCATTCAAGGACAAAGCATTTTTCAATCTTTTATCACTTTCTGAGAGAGAAGGTTGTAGAGAATGAGGTGAAGTTGAAGTATGTGCCTACTAAGGATTAGGTTGCAGATATCTTCACAAAGGCTCTTCCTAAGGATACTTTTGAGTATCTCTGAGATAAGTTGGGGGTTACTGCTCTCCTTCTTTCAACTAGGCACATAACTTGATATGCATCGGTCCAATGGATCTCAAGATCCATTCCTTGTTCTAGATTGATGTTGGTGGCTACCTCTCAAGGGGAGTAGGTAGTAGAATTGTTGGTTGTTGTAGTCAAGAGGAGTAAGTGTTATCATTATGTAGTACATAGTTATTTTCCTTTGTTAGTTGTTTCAAAGGATAGGTGCAATTGTTGTTGGTTAGTGAAGTATGTTGTGTAATGTGCAGAGAAGGTGTGAAGAAAATAGAGTGTAGTAGAAGAAAACGAAGTTGTAGAGAAGATACATGTGTGCTTGATGTCAAAGGGGATGTTTCCCTTTTCCATTGATGTCAATAGATGAGAGAGAGTTAACTGAAAAATCATATGAATTAAGGGGGAGAGGAGTATTGAGGAGGAGGAAATGATGAAAACTATAAGCTTGTGTAAGAGGGAGTAGTATGCACTATGGTGCAATATATGAGTTGGTGATCAGAGTTTTTATTTTTGTTGTTGATGGTTTTTCCATGTGTTGCCATTAATGAAAAAGGGGGATATTGTTGGAAGTTTGTGTTGTCATTGTTGTTAATAGATCTTTGTTGTTGCAATGATGCCAACCTATGGAGATGATTTGATTGGTTGTACTATGTTGTCATTAGTAGTATCAGTGATGTCAACCTCTAGTGTTTCTTTGATGAGCATGTGTTGGTGATGTTCAACCTCTTGTGTGGTTGAATTGTTGAGAAGGTGTTCTAAATGTTGAGTTTGAGTTTATGGTGCTTGGCTTCCAAGTGCTTTTGAGAAAATTTGAATAAAAGAGGAAATAGTGTGGTGAAGTGTGCTCAATGTAGTAGAGTGGTGTTTAGTGTTTTGCTTTGCATTTATTCATGGATGAAGATCTACCTGTGTGGTTCAGATATGTTGATCAAAGGAATTCAGAGGTGTTATATCCAGAGTTTTAGGTTCTGGATCGTTGTGTAGAGAAAGTTGTGTTCACCAGTGTCTGAACTATGTAAGCAATGTTGTTTAGGAGAAATGGTTGTGCTCCACATTCTTTGCAATATTTTTTTTGGTCTTATAGATCTATAGGTGTGCTTATATTGCTACTATATATCTTCAACTGTCTAAGTTGTTTGTGTTTTGTTGCTCTACAAGGTTGGATTCAAGTGTTGCAGTGTGTGGAAGGTTAGCTGCTTGTGCATAATGAATATGTCCTTCTAGTGTATGATGTTGTGAAGGATTTGTTGAATTTTAGGGTATTGATGGAATATTTCAAATTGTGTTAAAGTGATGTGTGTGGTCCACAAGTCATATGTGGATCTAAGGAAGCATGCACTTAATTATTTAATGGTGTTAACATGAGTTCAACTGACCTTGGGTTTTACACTAATTATGGATGCTTTGGTGTTTGTGGAAATGTGGCATGGTGTGTATGTGTGTATTTTGGTCTAAGTTAATGTGTGTTGTGGTCTTCCTTCATTCCTTTCCACCATGAGAATGTCTGGGTGTCAACCTAATTTGAGTTTGCATGTTTGAGGTGTGTAGCCGACCTTGTAGATTACTTTCAAGGTTGAAGACAATATATATGAGTGTTGAGTTGATTGAGGATGTACATGAGTTCAATGTGTGAAATGAAAAGTGTTGAGATGTGAAGTGTGAAAGTGTGAAATGTAGTGTGAGCTTTAATGCCTAAGACTACTAGAAGAAATGAGCAAAAGGTGTTTACATTCTACAAAGAGAGTGTGAATGTTCTCGTGAAGCAATGGTGGAACTTTAATGTTGATTTGAGATGGATTTCTCATTGTAAAAATCTTCTATCTTCTTCTTTCTAATCTAGCAGTGATCCATTGGTAGTGAGACCTTCTTTTCTTGCAGGAAGTAAGCCCTCTAATAGTGAGCCTATTGCATTTAATGCTCTAATTACTTTATACTATCAACTAATCCTCACCATGGGTTTTCCCTTCTTGGGTTTTACACATAAATTTGGTGTTCTCATGTGTTTGGATGTGTCTTCATTACTATTTCTCATATTTACATTCTACTAATGCATGATAAGGGTTTAAGGACTAATATAAATCTAAATGTTTATGAGGGTTTTGATGTCTTAATGTACAACTGATTAACCCCCCCTCTCAAGTTTCTTGTGCATTCAACAATAGTGAACACTCCCCAAAAGGATTCTATAGAGAAAATCAAGGCCCACATCTATTGCTTTGTAGAATTATTCCAAGCATGAGAAGGTTAGTTAGGACCTCTAACCTCTCCCATTGGCCCTTTGAAGTCCTCTAAGACTATGCTTGCAATAAGTATAAAGAAAGAAATCTATGGGTAAGTGCACCAGATGGTTCCCAAAAGGGGGCTTAAGTGGCCACTTTTTTTTTTAAAGTCAAAATATTGACCCTTGGACATGAAATTGAGGATAGCTACAATGAAAATTTTTGAGATGGACAAAAGTTGAAGTGCTTTGAGTCTACTTTCTAAACTACTAATTTATTTGAAAATGGTTGAGATTAAAGGGGGTTCAAAAGAGGATGTTCATAAATTATTTGTTGCTTTTTGAGGAAAAACATAACACAAACGAAAACTCTTGTCACATTGATAAAATTTTTGTAGTATTTTAAAATCACTCTGATCATAGTTAGCTAATAGTATCTAGTTGATGCATGATTTTTTTTTTGATAATTTTTTTTCAATGAATGTTTGATTTTTTTTTTTACTAATGTTCTAGGTAGGAACTTCCTAAAAGGCTGAACTTTGTGTTAAATCTTTTTCGCCTACAAATTTTGGAAAGTAATAGAGATTTTTTTTTAATTTTTATTTTCTAATATTTGTAGAATGGAATCTAGTTTCTAAAAATGTAATTTATTTGAAATTTTGTTGAATGGTTAATTTATAATGAAAAAAAACAAAACACTGCTTTTTGATAAAAAAATAGACATACAAACAAAATAAATTATGGATGAAAGGCCTAACTTTGTCAGAAAGTGAAAAAAATTATATCATTGGAAAGCTAAAAGAGAACTTAACATTACCCATGTGTTCGATTTTGTCAATATTGAACCAAATGCAATCCTGATAATGAGCACGAACCTGATTATGTGAAAAATTGTAGAATTTGCAAAAAACACGTCTCTGGTCGTTGGGAATGCCCTCCAAGCCTTTGGGTTGGTATTCCAAGGGAAATACCAAAGCTAAGGCTCGAGGATTCCCAAAGCAAAGTATAACACAAGCACGTTATAACACACTCGCATTATGTATTAGTTTTGACATTTT
>VDFB02191855.1:0-47108 GCA_007258455.2 Sequoia sempervirens
CAAATTGCTCCAGTGTCGAAGCTGCCATTCACTTGCTCATGGGTGAAGAATTACTTAAGGACATGCTAAGGAAACTGTTGTATTTATATGTGGTTTTGATGTTCCTCTCTAATGTGACAGACAGTGCCAAATTTAAAATTTGTGGAAATGATCGGCTTTGGCTGTGTAGGAGTATCTCCTTCCGGTGGAAAAGTTACATGTGGTTATGGCAAAGTATGACTTCTTTGCAAGCTCTACTCGGATAGCCTACCTAATTAGGTATATCTAGCTCCAAGATGACCCTACGTTTCATGTACATTCAAGGTTCTCCAAACAAGGTACTAAAAGACTACGGGCTTCCACTGAAGAGCGCAATTGAGGCACACTAGGCTGAGCTAGATGATGAGTTGGTTTCTGGGGTCAAAGGCTTGTTTGACACATTGTGTTTCTTGCAATGTCATGCTGCCCAACGATCAGCTCATCCCTCCTTCTGTGATACCAACTCGTCCCAACACTTGGTGGTCAGTTCAATTCTTCCGACAGATCTAAGGCATCAGTACCTATTCCTATTTTGTGTAGTTTTTGGACCTTTAGTGCCTCTATGTAAGTATCAAAAAACTGTCAAAGCTGCAATTTTTGGTGCTATGTCCAATTTGCGTATGTATGTAACAAAATTTGTATTATATTAATATAATTAAAGGTGTTTTACACCTTTCATCTAAAGGAAAAAAACGTAGATGTGGTTTTTATTCTTATTTGCAAGTTAACTTCGTTTCTGAAGAGTTAGTTGAAAACCTTGTTTGAGAAATTATTCAACACCTCAAACAATATTCTCTGAGTTGTGAAATAATGTTTTTGAAGCATTAGGATCATTCCACTTAGTGGAGGAGAAAGAGTGTTGTTGTAGCAACTCCATCTAGTTCAGTAACTTTGACAATTTAGGAATCTATAGACGTTTGGAGAAAAAGATTTTTAGGCTCTTGGCAAGAGTGGTGTATGGTTTAGTGGCAACCATGTCATTCACTAAGTTGTCATCACTCATTTTGTGAGACTTCATAATTTTTGGGAGCCAAAATCCTCCATATTGTGAGGGTGTGATATATAAAAAGATCAAGTAATTTGTTTGGTGCACTATGGATCCATGATAAAGTGAGTCACTAACATGTAAAGTGAGTCACTAACTTCTAATGAAGGAATGCATGGAAAAACCTGAGTTTTGGTCATCTATGTGTAATTGCCAGTTCTAATAGTGGGTGATTAGACAACGACTGGGACAATTATGAAACCATTAACCTATTGAAGGTGGTGGATTTGTCGCAAAATTTGAGTTCTTAGGTATAAAATCCAAGTGTCTTCCATTCTTATGTTGTTAATTATTGTTCCTTTTTGGTCATTTGATTAGTAGAATGTTACAGCAGTTCAATTATTCTTATTCAATATGTAATTGAAGTATGGTTAATGGAATCTCCACACCTGTATAGAAATCAATATTCTTGGCATCAAAAGAGTTACGTCTGCAGAGATTCATAGACTCAAAGAAACAACTATATTTTTACACACATCATAGTAGCAACAGTTATGGACAAGTGGTAACTAAAATAGCACAACAGAAGCATAGTGTCATCAAAAATATCATTTATCGTAATCGCATATCAATTGATAGATTAGCAAGCAAAGAGTCAAATATACATATATTTGTGAAAGTAAAAATTATACACATAATCCTATTAGTACATTTACAATAAATTAATCCTGAATATATAGCCAACTTTGCATTCTGTTCTTGCCTGATTTTAGACGAAAAAAGGTCCAACAGGGCATTTAACTGATAAATGATGAAAAAGTCACAAAATGAGCTTAACTATGTAAGCTTCTGTCATTGCTAGTATGGTCAATTCAAGGAGTGGAGGAATTGTCCCTAGGATTCTCTTGGAAATGAAAAGGCGGGAAATCTTATTTGTATAACTGATACTCGGTGTTGCTGCCCTGAATACAATAGGGATGAAAATCTCATAAAACTCAGAGTTGAAATAATGCAATACCTGAAGCCAAAGCAATCAAAGATGAAATATGTAGGGACCATCTAAAGTAAACAAAATCTAAATCCGTTATAATTTAAAGAATCAAATTTTACATAAACATACAAAACATTTACCGAGTTTGAAAGACTGAGCTCTCTTCGGCCTGCTACTCTTTCTTCAATGGTTGAGCAGGTTAAAACTATCTTCTTCATTTGAGAAAGTTTGGGAAGCTGCTGAACCTGAAACATAAGATCGCTCTTCAGCATACCGCAGCTTATTTTCTCCCCTGGCTCTGGACACACTCAAGGATGTTAGGGACACTGATCCAAATGATCCGAAGTCCAGTTGGTCAAATGAAAAAGATGTGACATTTCAATTAGGATAATTATGATAAGTGGAGGGAAAGACAGGATGACTGCTGTAAAGGAGGAAAGTATTTCATGGCCACTGACATTGGATGGTGAGTCAATACCCCATTTGTTGATTCCAACGCTCTATATCTCATAAATGCATGAGAAGTTGGCCAATATGAGATCTTGTGCAGTACCTCTTGTCTTGTCTCTAACCATGGCTATGCTGGTTAAAAAAACTCTAAATTAGAAATGCATAATCTTAATAGAATAAAAGCATTAAACATTAGACCGTGTTCAAGAAAACAAACATTGAGATGAATGTAGAAAACCATACCAGCATTGTGAAGTATATTTCTATTGCGCGTCTTGGCCTTGCAATTTCCTCACCCATAAAGATTTCTGCTTGGAGTATCTGGATAGATAAAGGAATTATCTACTTGATGAACAGAAGCATAATGAACTGATGACCGGAAACAACTCCTCGGCCATAATTGTAATCAGGTATATTTATGTTAGGATGGACAGATCTTCCAGGCACAAGGGCCTTCCCATGATGTTCCTTGGCATATCAAGGAACAACTAGAACATTGCTTGCTATCTTCTCCAATGACACCAACACTGTAAGGGCCACTCTTTTTCTTTCCTCCAAACCTACCTTCCCTTGAACCTGTTGTATCATTTATGAGCCCCATCTTCTCGCATCTTTGTTTTATTTACTTTTGAAGATAGATTGAGTAATATATTTTGATGAATCAAATCATCTTTGTTCGATGATAATCTGAAAAACCCATTCTCCATAGAACTGTTGGTGGAGTTTAAGCATTTATCACCTATATTCTAAATTGGCATTGTGAAAGAACTGTTTTGTATCTGTACCTTTCATATGCTCTGTGCAGTTTACTATCCTAGTAAGGCATTTAAAGGCAATGGGGCCAATATCCTCCAGTCCATCCTTCCTCCTGTTCTGAACAATCTTTCTATCAGCAGTACTTTCTGTTGTTAACTCTGTATTGCCAATCAAGCAATAATTAACATTTTATTAGGGCTAGCACTTTCAAATGCTGAAATAGTAGATATGCCTATTGATTATGCATCTTGAGGCTTGATATTAAAAATGGAAGCATTCTTATTAGCATCTTTCTTACCATTCAGATCAAATCTGAAAATGACTTGAATTTTGTGCTATCCCCGCAAAGATTGCTTTCCAAGCCACAGAATGTTAAGTCTGGAACATCAAGATGTTGTGCACTGCCATGCCCCTACCAAGTATTCAGCAAAGACCTGTTTAATTTTTCAGCAATCTTTCCTCAGGAGACTGTACAATATTTGCCAATATACAAGCTCCATAAAATTTTATTACACCACATAGAATTGTCTGAAATGTGTATAATTGACATACAAGAAAAGATTTCTAGAGTGTATAATCTCACATGAAGCAAAAATACTTACAACATATCAAATACACAATAAATATAGAATACTGGCAACAAAAGTCATGTTACAAATTAAAGATAGTATGGTTGTCTATGAAAAAATAACTACAGAGCATGATATTTGCAAACAAAGTTCCTTATTTCTTTAAACCCTGCGTTTGAGTTTACAAGTATGTTTTCCACTTTTAAGAAACTAGAAATCTATTCCAAAAGACAAGCTCATTTGATTTCCTAACAATCTGAAACATTAACTGAGTGCCTTAAACTGGAATAATGTAAAGCCGATGCGAGCAAATGGAAAGGATAACATACGTATTCTCACACTCTTGCCCAAGATCAATTCCCCTTAGAAACTTTGAACTAAATGATGAATTACAACTGTCTTGGCCCTTTGGAAATCCCTTGCTAAGCAACACCCCCTCCATCAGTTTTGACTTTTTAAGTGGCTCAGCTGTCATAAAACAAATGTCATCGATATAAATTTCTTGTTAAGCAACACCAAAATAAAAACTCTGCCTTAAAAGTAGTATTCAATGCAATGGGCATGATAAAAAGAAAGGTGAGTACCAGCTAGTTCTGGAAAAATGGGTATAGGAACAGGGTGCCGTATACAAATACACGATTGTCCCAAACTCCAATAAAAGTTTGCTAGAATAATTGAGAAATTTGAATAAAAACCTGTACACTGAAAGCATATCAACGAACTACAGTAAGGAATAATCTTCAAAGCAAGAAAGTACGTATCCACTCATATGAAACAAACCTCTGGTTGAACCGTAGCGCTCCCTGAAATGGATTTATGAGCATCCAAGACCAGAGTCTTCAAAGCATATGAGAAGTTTATCCAGCATCCTCTACCAGCAAAGATGTTGAAAACTCAATTGAATAAGTTATCCTTCATGCTAAACTAATGGTGACTTTGATACCAGCAAAGATGTTGAAAACTCAAGGAGACATAGTGATCACTAATGCAAATTGAATATTACTATATACGAAGAACATGCTAATATGTAAATCTAAAAACCATAATTTACTGGACGGGCAAGAAAGGTCAAAACATAATATGATGTTTATCAGATGTTTATAATTTCACAGTAAGGTCATGCTAATTTTTAGTTTGCTCTTTTATACTGAAAGTTTAGAAATCAGTATATTCATTTCTAGCACTTGCCATGTGGAATCAACGCAAAAATGGAAAAAGGGAATTAAAATTAAGAACTGAAGTAACAATTACATAAAATAAAAAAAATCCAGAAATTTTCTTTTCTGGTTAATTGAGTTTGTACCTCTCTAACTCTGAAATCAGCAGCATGGCAGAACTGATAATGATTTTTTGTACTTGTCCACTTCCAACAAGAGGAAACTGCATTTCTCAAGGCCCAAAATGCGCTCCACTTTGGGAATGTTAGTCCCCTATCTCAATAACAAGAAATTGCCAACTTATTTTTGAAACCTAGGTAGAAGACAGAAAAAGATGAACTTAATGAGATTTTAACAATCTAAATTTAAGCAGTCGAAGAACATGATTGTAACGTAAAGAAAACCACTGAATTAAACTTACTCTTCCTTTCTTGGTGGTATGATAATTGGCATATTTGGTACATTGATTATACAGCTGTATAGAAGATGAATATAAGAAAATATCTTATCTTGTGTAACACAATTTTTTTCTTAATCTTTGAAAAAGAGAGTCAATGATGCCATCCATAACTCTGAAAAATTTCCCACTCCAAGCTTTGCTGAAACACAACATACAAATTAGAACTGAAAACCCAAATGCATAGCCCATTCCTATTCCCACATCCCACCATATATCATCCTCCAGTCGCTCTTTATCTTTTTCATCATCACTGGGAGAAGCAAGATGGTTTCCTGAGCATGGCACATTGATTTGTAGGCCACATAGATCTAAATTGTTGGAGAATGATGAGGAATCAAATTTCATCATTTGTCCTCCTTGTGGTATCATTCCTGATAGGTTATTATGAGACACATCAAAGTAATTCAAATATGTGAGATGTTGCAGCTCAACAGGAAACATGCCAGACAATTCATTTTTGGAAAGATCAAGTGATTGTAGTTGTACCATGCTTCCCAAAGATTTTGGAATCTCGTCACTGAAATGAATTCTTGAAACATTGAGAATTATCAGTCCTTTGAGGGATTCAATATCCCAAGGTATTTTACCTGATAAATTGTTGTTTGATAGATCCAGACATTTTACTAATCTCAAAATTCTTGTGTACTCCATATCTTGTGCTTTGTTTGTAATGATTATGCTATCTATATAAATTGTATGAACATTTGTGGCATTTAATTCAAGAGTTTCTGTGTTTTCTATCTGATTTGCCATTGCACTTGAGTTCATAAAGCCACTTGGTATAATGCCTGAAAATTTGTTGCTTGACATATCCAATATCTGAAGATTTTGCAAGTTTGATAACTCTAAGGGTATCTTGCCACCAAATTTGTTAGATTTTAATTTTAAGATGCGAAGACTTTTCAAGCTTTCGATCCAAGTGGAAATACCCCCATGAATATTGTTATTCCTCAAATCTAGGATTTCCAAAGAACTACAATTTCCAAGGGATGACGGTATGTTCCCTTTAGCCGATTGAGACCTAGTTTCAATGTTTCTAGATAAGTCATATTCCCAAATATATTTGGAATTCTTCCCTTGAGATTATTATTTTCAAGATTTAACATGGAGGTCTCGAGCATTGGTCTAAACTTGAGGGAATCTTACCTCTAAGTCTATTATTTGACAAGTCTAAAACTTGCAAAGTACTTGACTCACAAATAGATTGTGGAATGACACCACTCAAATTGTTTTTGGCCAACAAAAGAAATCTAAGAGCTTGTCCATATTTACCAATACCTATTGGAATGGGTCCATCAAACAAATTCTCTAAAAGACCCAAAAAAATCACATTTTGTAGAGAAAGGGGAATATTTCCTTGTAACTTATTATTATGCAAATCAATTGTTGATCCTTGTTCATAATTGAGTTCAAAGCCAAGCAGCTTGATGGGTAAATTACCTACAAACTGGTTAGATGAGAGGTTGAGATAATATAGTGGAATAAAATCCCATAGCGAGTCGGGGATATTTCCACTAAGAAAGTTTTGAGATAAATCTAGTGAGTGTAAGGAAAATTGAGTTGAAATGAAAGCTGGAAAATCCCCATGTATTTTACAAGATCCCAAATCTATGGATTCAAGTTGAAAACTGGGAATATAAGTGGCATTGACTTTTATAGTCAACATATTCCGGGAAAGATGCAATTCTTGAATATTAGGGATTTTATCAAAAAAAGAAAGTGTGTAAGTTCCGCTAAGTTGGTTGTAGCTAAGATCGAGTTGTCTAAGTTTGGTGAGGTTACCTACGAAGGTAGGGATGGTGCCACTCAAAGAATTAGAACTTAGGTCAAGATATGTGAGCTTTGACATCTTATCCAAAGATGTTGGGATGATGCCACTCAAAGAGTTAGAACTCAAGTAAAGTTCTGTGAGTTTTGACAACTTACCCAAAGATGTTGGGATGGTGCCGCTCAAAGAGTTAGAACTCAAGTAAAGTTCTGTGAGTTTTGACAACTTACCCAAAGATGTTGGGATGGTGCCACTCAAAGAGTTATAACTCAGGTCAAGATATGTGAGCTTTGACAGCTTACCCAAAGATGTAGGGATGGTGCCACTCAAAGAGTTAGAACCAAGGAAAAGTTTTGTGAGCTTTGACAACTTACCTAAAGATGTTGGGACGGTGTCATTCAAAAGATTATCAAATAGATCAAGATATGTTAAGTTGGACATGTTACCAATCTCTCTTGGAATCTGACCAATAAAGTTAGAGCCGGACAAACTTAAATACCTCAAATTGCTGAGCTTTTGAAAATGTGAAGGGATAGCAAGAGAAGGGAAGAAGGCATTCACACTGAAGTCCAAGCGCTCCAGATGCCGCAGTTGGAATAGCCCCCCGCGAAGTTCCCTCCACGACATGAATGGCCAAGAGGAATGGATATCAGCAATCCAGGAGGCATTAAGGGACTGAGGAGTGAGATTCAAGGAAAGGACGTGGGCAGTGATTGGGTGGCAGGTGACTCCTTCCCACGCGCAACAGTTAAATCCCTTCCACGATTGCAACGTGGAATAAGAGGAAGTGAAGTTTAAGCCCTCTTTGAAATCTAACAGGGAATTTCTTTCGTCTGCATAACATGCGAAAGAATAGGGCATCACTACTAATAACAAAACCCACATCATCACCATCTCCATTGCAGATTGCATAACAGTTCTCTGTTCCTCCAAACAACTTGTTCTCTGTGTGAAAATAATGGAAACTAAAGCTGATTTATAATTGTGTTTCTCCTAGCACTCGAAACTTATTCTACGTTTATTCTACTGGCGAAATTGGGCGAAACCTCCTCCATTCAATTTTCCACGCTTCTTCTGAATGTAGTAAGAAAAGTATATTTTAGAAAAATTGTGGAAAATTCAATGTATTTGTGGTGTTTACCTATTAAAGTTAAGTAAATTTCAACACTTGTTCAAAACCTGTTGGATAAAGACGAGTTCCACCGTTTGTTTTACGACTCTGCTAGTTTTTCTTCCCTGAAAATTAAAGAGTGTTCTTTTCTACGACTCGTTCGCACTGAATATTATTCAGACGTTCTAATGGGGAGGAAATATCTCATCTCAATGTTTGTTTGCTTTGCCAGTTTTCTTCGCTTTTACTCGCCCTCCGAACTCACAACATTTTTTTAACTGCTCGTTCGCATAGAGTATTCATTAATTTCATGTCATCTAATCAAATTATAAAGAGTTATTTTAATGAATTCTAAATTATGCAAATTATAGAGAGTTGTATAGAAAGTTAGCGAATAATTATTTTAATAAGAAGTTTGAAGTAACTAGTCTTTTTAATTGTCAAATTTTTTTTAATGTAGAAAGTGTTATTGATTATTAGTAAATATGTCATTACAATATATTTGAAATTTTGTCTTGTGAAATGATATAAGGATGATGGCTTTTTATATTTAATTTAGACACACAATTAAAATGTTTTGGCAAAAGAAATGATGAACAACTATTAATTAAAAGGTGATTGGCTTGGGCTTAGGAAGAAATTTAAATTTTGAACAAGAGGATCAAATGCATGTCACATAAATAACATGGATCATCTTTGTGCTTGCAAGTTCAACATGATAATGTGAACCAAAAGTATGATAGTTAGAGAATGTATGAGGAGGGGTTATGTTAGTCCACGAGGGTTATTTTTAAATATGGCATCCCAGAAACTAATTTGAATATTTTGGCATACAAGCTAACAAGCAATATAGTCCAATTTGGTACAAGGGCCGACAAGACATAAGTGAAAAGCATGTTTGAACTTAGATGATGTAAATGCCATTCTATCTAGGGTAAATCAAACTTGTGATCCATTCTAAGATGATGAAAAATGTATGAACTAGCATGACTAACCACAAGGGCTAAAAGGTTGGAGGTTGATGCTTTTTTTATTAGCTTATGCATGAAATTAATCAATATAAGTTTCAATATATCATATTTATTAAGCATTGATGTGTCTATCTTTAACCATTTGGATAACCAACTATCCCTAAACCTATGTGTTCCTTGTATGACAAATAACTCTTTTCACACTTCAATGCTTATCTTTCTTTTAGTTTCCTCCTTTCTACAACTTTAGACTCCAGTACATACACAATTATGTCCATAATGTTCAAATTTTATTTTTTTATATTATAACTCTTGCATTTTGATTTCATTCACATGCAAACCACATGTTGTGGTTAAATCGTCACCAATTCCCAAATTTGAGCTTAATACAAAGGATTAAAGTAAATCAAAGCATAAGCGCTCAGAAGAATTATATTAGGGAACACTTAGCAAAGGTAAATAGGTCAAAATCACAAGTAGCAATAACAAATAAAGAAATAATGTACACTTTTTGTTATAAAAAAAATATTATAAGTAACACATAATCAACCCACTTAATATCCATGTTTTGCACATTTTTGAAGGAACCAATATCAATATTTCTCAAATTCATATGGGTTTCTAATTAAGGCATGTCCCCAAACATATATATAAGGCACCATTTGTTCACTAAAAACCAATTCTATTGTAGGTACAACTAGCAAGAGAATAGTTATATGAGTCACTATGATTCAATCCAAGAAGAGGAAACATGCATGAATCATAATGATTAGACCATTTAGGCTATAAACGTTGAAAGTTATTTTGGATTTTATCAACTTATACATGAAATATATAACAATAATTATCGAGATAGCATAAATTAGAACAAGGCCCAAAGGGGTGTAAAATAAGTAAGGAAAAAGAGTGAAGTATTCCCTTTTCTCTTCTCCTCTATAATTACATTTCAATAATAATATCAAAATTATAGGTTTAAAAAAATATAAGTAATAAAATAAAAATATTTTCTATGAGAAAAAAAGAAAATTTTACTAGAAGAGAAAATCCACCTTGATTTAGTAACTTTAATCACCATCTCCTTCTCATTGGATGTACCATGCCACCTTTTTTCTAATCAAGTTCATGGTGATTGACCTAAATAACAAGTTTATAAAACTTCTTAATGTAATTCTTCACATTGAGATCATGTTGTTGCAATCTTTAGAGCTTCTTCAAAAGATAAAGATCCAACTCACATCTCAACTTGGAGAGCATCCAATCCCATGGGCGATATTCTCTCTTCTATGCCTCATATGATCCAAATGTGACTCCTTAAACCATATTGTGGCATGGAATTTCCACTTTGTTTGGGAAATATCGCCCCTTGAGGATCAAATATGTCCTTAGACTCATAATAATCCTCCATTTTGATGATCTAGTCAATTAATTATTTTGGATTCAAAATTCCAAAAAAATTGATGCCATCATTTATGTGCCTTTCCCAATCCTTGAATTGGTTCACAATAATATCTATTTACCTACATTCAATTTTAGGCATGCATCTTTCGAGCTTTCTCTCCACTTTTACCTATTTCTCCATGTTCTATGTCACTACAATCTTCTCTCTAAACAAACCCCTTGCACTGATATTAGTCAACAACATCCAATCTAGCTTGCATCATCCACAAAATTTCTTCTACCTCATATAACCTCCATTTTGGCAACTACATTTGGGCAACATGTTGATAGTATGTTAACCAAAACCTACAACTATAACTCTAGGTTAGATTTCTATACAGGTCAATGTTAGAGCATAATATTTGTTAGTGGGGAACACATATTTATAAGTGGTACTATAGTTAATAACCTTATATATGGATCTATTTTAATATAAGGTTTATCCTTATATAATATGACATATAAAACTCATATAATATTGTGGGTTTGGTTATGATCAATAGATTAATTGAAAATATTATTTTATTAATTAAATATCATATACCTTAATGAAAATTTATAGCCATCCTAATGGATGGTTGCATTCAACCATATATTTAAAGGATCTATCATTTTGGGATACATATGTGTATGAAAGTTGGCATTAATATTAGAGGTATTTAACCATTAGAATAACTTGGGGAGGAGAGACTATGTAAAGCTAGGTTGATCCTGTCATGTTTTTTACTATATTTGAGAAAATTTATTAAATACAAATAAATTCAACACGGTTAATGGTTATCAAGCTTGAAACTCATGTCAATAGTGGCATAGTATGATGGTTAAGTTGTTGTGGTATTGTTCTTGCCATCAAGGTTCAAACCCCGTTGGGATGTAATTGTTGAATATTTAAATTGGGGATGAGGTCCCTTGTTTGTGACCTCACCGGTTCATAGCTCTAGATCAAAAGCATTTACCCCTTATAAAAAAAAAGGTTAAAACTCATGATCTTAGTTTTCTAACATGATATTAGAACCTATAACTAGCCTTGTTTGCCAAAAACAAGAAAAATAATTGTAAGAAAAATAAAAAGAAATTTGAACATTATCAAATATCTTGTTAGACTTTATTTAAAAAATTATTTAGCATTCTTCCCACCATTATGAAATTTTCCTAAGAAAATGTTGAGAAATCATTCAAAAACTATTGATAAAACTACCCTAAATACATCATTCTTGTCTCCTCTGTTATCTCTCCATTAATCTGTCTGAGATCCTTTGCTTTGCCTATATGAATCTCTTTCTTTTCATTCTCTGTCTCTTAAATTTCTCAATTACTTCTTCCCTAGCTACGACTTACACAATCTCTATCAATTCAATTTTTATTGAGTGCTGCCCATCTACACTTTTCCTCTTTTATTTAATCTGCTCCTTCATTTTCTCTGCTTACTTATTATGCTTCTTCCCTGTTCTCACTAATGCAGCATGTTCCTTCTACTACCTGCACTTTCACTTTAATCATTTGTGGCTCTTCCTTTTCTTTTGTTTTTCATAAAACTAGATCCTATTTTCATGAGGTGCGGCCTACACCATATCTACAGGAAACATTTCATTGCATTTTAAGTTCAAACAACCACATAATATGGTGTGACCCCTCCTTTCACAAATCTAATCTGCTCTTTTCTTTTTGTTTATTCAGTCTGATATCTTCCCTTCCATGGCGCCTTCAATCCCCTCGAAGATGTGTATTATATTTCAATTTTGCGCAGCATCTTGGCTTCACTCCACTTGGCATTCAATTTTTTTCTTCTTTTAGAACTCCCTCTCTAGAATGGCGCGACTTCCCCCCTCATACGTTTGTTTTTGTTTCATTTTAAAATTTGTTTAGAATCTTCTCTTAATAAGGAATGACCTCTTGCCTTCTTCCATTTTTATCCGTACTCGGCCTTCATTTTCCTATGGTGCGACCCAACATGCTTTGTTCTCATCAATTTTTTTTTTTTCAAAAGTCTGTTTAAGTCGTGATCCTTCAAAGTCCTCTAGACATTGCATTATTTAAATTTTAAAACTCTTCACCAATTTAACATCTATGTGCAAATAAAAAATCATAGGAGTTTTAATGACAAATAATGATTGGCTGAGAATTGAGGAGATAGTTTGTCAATTGAAAATGACAAAGTGTCATTTCACCGTGTCCCATAAATCATTAAACCAAAAAAAAAAAATTCAAGTAAAAAATAAAATAAAATCAAAATCAGTTGATTTGTAATCATTTTGTCGATAAGGGCGTGGTTCGGTGGTCAAGTTGCTTGGTTGTACTGACGGCCACCAGGGTTCAAACCCTCGCTGGGCCAAAGTGCTCACAAGCCTTGTGCCTTTGTTGGGCCATTGCACTCATGGGCTTGGTAGTTTCTTGTGGTTTCTTGTACCCAGTTCATAACTCCGGTCAAAAGTGTTTACATCAGATAAGTTTGGCTCGTGACCCATTATTGACACAAGCTCTCCAAATTATTTAATTATTCTAGATCCAACTAGATCTTTTCCTCGATGATAATCTCCCCAATCTGAGAGAGTATTAACCGTTCTTGACGCACTTATGGAAACAAAACATATAATCAATCATCACCATCATAATCACTTAATTATACTTCAAAAGAAACTTAACATAATCAAATTGTCTCGCCTTATTTCTTGTTATTAAATAATTAATACAACAATTTAGTAATTAAATGAGGTAAATTAAATGGGATGTGACAAAATATGAGATGTTATTCCTAGAGGTACCAAAATAAGATAGTACATTGAATAGAATGTTACATTACAATAATCAGTAGCAGCAACACCCAACGTACAATTGACACCAAATATTATCACATTCTAGGTTTTACTCAGACTTTTCCTTAGTTTGTAACATTGAATTGTGAATAGCATGCATATCCTAATATACTCCTATGGAAGATGTTTTTAATGAAATTTGTTTGATCCTTCACCAATATGGACTACTTCCTACTCCACTAGATGTGACAAATAAAGTATCAATAGAATTAAATTTTCATTTATATAATAATCAAATATTACATTCCATGTGATGATCATACTTAATAATCTATCTCAAAACTACAATAATTTACATATAATAAAAGAATGATGATTAAAAAACATTTATAATACATTAGATGTTGTCACACATCATCACACCTATACTACAATCACTCCAACATTGTGATGAAAGAAAATACATAATTGTGACTGCACATGGACAGTGAGAGAGGAGGCAAGTACATCAAGAAGCACCTTGAAAATATTCTGTATGTACCTTTGTCATGAGCATATATACATTTGGGGTGTATTTTTCCTTGATTCGCCCTGGAAAACATGGCCAAAAGAACTGCAAAATCATCATTTATTATTACTAGAAGCATGGGCAGACATTTCATTCAACATGCAAATTGTCCTTTAGTGATAAGCACCATAAATAGGGTTGAGCTATTATTTTATTTAACATCAGGATCTTTTTACATTGCAGTTATCATCAATAGCTTAAACATAATTACCAACCTATACTCGATCTCTTTTGGCATCTTGAAAAAGATTATGAACAACACGCTTAAATCACTGCTGCAAACTTCCCTTCTTCCTCATTTCATGCACCTTATTTCTTTATTCTTTCTTTCCTTTGTTGTGACCTTGAACATAGGTTAGGCTACATTGACATTCGTAAGGAAGTTATAAATTAAGTGCTGAGCTTTGAAAGAGGTTCTAGACCAATCGTACTATCTATGCAGTGAGCAGGATGTACGTTTGATTGTATTTACTTTTTATTTTCAATTAATTAATAAATACAGTCAAATGTGCATCTTGTTGGCTGCATAGATGTCGTTATGAGACCAATTTGTGGAAGCCGACCAATGCATAACAAATGTTCTCAAAACACAATTATTTAGGAAGTTTAGCATTTAAAAACATGAGATACATGAAAATGAGAGAACACACTTGGGAAACATTTGATAAGGGAATCTCCATTTAATATTTCATAGATCAGGTATTTATGATGGACAAACAAGGCTAAGATATATACAAATGAGGTAGAAGTAGGGAAATTTGGCATTATCAAATTGAGTCTTAAGATGGCAGAGGATGTGAGAGTGATGTTAGAAAAAGTTTGACACTTTGAAGATGCATTGATGAGCCTAGTGAGCATAAAAAAAAATTAGGTGGTGTTATGAGTTTGTGGGTCTCTTGACTCCTAGCAATTAGATCATGGTGTTGATACTCTCTTTACTCTTGAAAGTTGTTTGAAAAGTGGGAGAATGTTGAGTAAAGTGTCTCAAGCTTATTCTTAATTATAAGATTACAAAAAGTTCAATGTTTAGGTTATAATGTAAAAAAAAACTCAATTTCTCAACTATAGAGTTGGTTTTTGGCAAAAATAAATATTCTGAGTTGTTTTGCATTGTTGAGGGAAGTACCTATTATGTAGGTCTCTTCAAGCTCTACAATTTGACAAAAATGAATCCAATCAGCCTCTCATATCAAATGTTATGGCCTCCAAAAGTTTGCATAGAAGATATAAAAATAGACACATAAAAAGTTGTAAGGGGGAGTTACACTTGTTGACATTTAGTTATGATGCATGTTATGACATATCATAAAACATCTTCGGTTGGAGATAATGGAACTAAAATGGAATGCCCAATTTGGTGAGTGGATTATAACAAATTTAGGATAGGCAAAAGGACTATATTATTTTTAGTCTATGGACTAATCTTGAGATTTGAGATTTATGATCCACTTTTTGGGTGGAGTTAGCTCACAATTTTCTAAATACCACTTGGTGGTTTCATGTATTGTATCGCCTATATATTTGGTACTTGAGATGGAGGTTGTATGATAATTTTTTGTAGATTTGTTAAATTGTCAAAATTTCTTCAGATCTCTAGTTGGTGATACTCTTGCGAAGGCTTGTTCTACAAGATTATTTTAACTGTCATTTAGTGAACAATACATTGGACTAATTTACAATGTGCATTTTTTTCCCAAAAGGGTTTTCCCCACGTAAACCTATGTTATCCTATATTATTTATTCTATGTTTAAATATTTTTCTTTATTCTATGATTGTTAAAATATTAAAATTTACACAACACTCCTTAGAATTTTAGTTTAGGAAACATTTCTACATACATTTCTTCCTTTCAAATACTAGGTAGACGTGATTTCAAAAATACACATGTGATTTCCTTTCAACTCTTCTCTATAAATTGTATACATTGGAAAGAGTTTTCATGAGTTATTTATAGGTACGCAAGTATTGCTAAAATGCTACCAAATTAAAGGGAGAAGTTTGTTGATCATGTACTCTTTGTTTAAAGATTAATACAAACTTGTGGTCTCTCTAGTGGTAGAATTTTCCCTTGAAAGGTTTTCTCCATGTACGTATGAGTGTCATATGTTTAAATCTTATGATATATTGATTGCTTATTTGTTGATTTATACTTCCAAATGGACAAATATGTGTAATACAAGGTGTTGATGAAATTCATTGGAAACCTTCATAACTATTTTTGGAGGCTTGTACTTTCTCCAAACCCCAAGACATCATTGAGGCATGCTCACATGCTCACTACCTTGAAGTGGATAGTCCACCTTCCCCTTGAAAGATCCATGGAGCAACCAAGGTAAAGAAGGTGAATGTCATTCAAAACCTGCAAGACATTACAACCATTGTGATGCCAATGGTCATATAGATGAAACCTATTGGAAACTAAATCTAGGGAAATGTTCACATCAAAATAGAAATAAAGGTTAAAAAACCATTATATCTACCATTAAGAAACTTGATTGTAGTTTATAGGTGATTCTAAATTTTCTTGCACTACAAAGAAGGATAGTTTCCATATTCGGGCACAAGAGGAAACGAAGCATACATGATTATTTAGAATTAATATTCAAGTCATGAATATTAAAGTAGATCTATTTAATGGTGCTCCCAACAATGGTAAATTCCTAAGGCCCAACAAAAGGAATTCCTTCCACCATATCATTGAAAGATTAGATAGATTCATTTTATCAATTAATTGGTTATCTAATTCTACCAACTTCTACAACACTACGCTTCCCCTTATACGATATGATCATTTCCCTCGACTTTGAATTCTTCAAGGATTGGGCCTCGAATAAGTATCCTTTGAAGTTCAAAGTCATGTGGTTTAGGAACAAATATTTTTCACCTCTCCTAAAGTATTAGTAGGAAATCACTCCCTTTCAAAAAGGCTCAAGAATGTTGTAGCTTTGCAATAAGCTTAAATTCATAAAATTAGAAAATAGAATAGAGATCACTTCAAAAACATCTTTACCAAGAAGAGACATGGAGAAACAATTAAATGACCCATGCTTTTATGTCATCAAATATGATATGAAAATTTTGCATAACTATGAACAAGAAAAAAAACTTAAGGAGGATCTAAAAGAAATTTTGTTAAGGGAAATAAATTATTGGCTCTAGAAATCAAGAGAAATATGCCTCAAAGAACGAGACCAAAATGCCAAATTCTTTCATGCCTTAACCAAGATTAGAAGGCATTTAAATCATATTTCTTTTGATAGTTCTATTTCCAGGGAAGAATTAATTGACAAAGAGAAGCAATTACTTTCTTTGAAAACCTTGTCTCCAACCCAAGGCTAGAGTAGAACAACTCTTCACATGATTTTTTGTCCAATATATCACCTTTAGTTTTAAAAGAAGAAAAAAAAATATTGATTGTAGAATTTTGTTTGGAAGAATTAGAGACATTGTTTTCTCTTTCCCAAGTGAAAAATCCTTGGGTCCTAAGCGCTTTTATTTCATAAATGTCGGGACTGTATTGGGAGAGAATTTCTTTTAGCAATGGAAGAAGCTCATAAACACAATAATATTTTAAGAGAATTTAACACCACCTTCACAACCCTAATTCTTATGTGTCCTAACCCTTTCACCTTTGCTAAATTCATATCTATTTCTCTTTGCAATTATGCATACTAAATCTTTGCTAAAGCAATCTCCTCGACGCTAGCAAAAATCATACCACATATTGTCTCAAAGGAGCAAGGTAGGTGTGTGCGTAGAAGAGACATGACTAAGGGGATTTTGGTAGTGCATGAAGTGATCCACTCAATCCAAATACTTAAACCCCTTTCCAAGTTAGACATAATGAAAGCTTATGTTTGAGAAAAGATGGAATTCTTGATGAATGTCTTACTCAAATTTGGATTTTCTTAGGGGTGGTGTAAGTGGATCTTTTTGAGCATATCAATAGTTAAATTATCAATTCTTGTTAATCGTACCCTGAGGTTTTTTTCATTTTGTCTCAAAGTTTGAGACAAGGGGATCCCCTTTCTCCTTTCTTATTTATCTTATTGGTGGAGGTTCTCAATAGATTCATTCAATTAGAAAACATAAACAACCATTAGGTTAGAGTTAATATTCATAGAATAAATGAGCCAATCATCCACAATTTATTTTTCAATAATATAATTCTTTTTTGGTAAGGTCACCTTTGTAGAACTTAAATCTATTAAGAAAGTTCTAATAGGTTATTGTGCAATTTCAAGTCCAAAAAAGTGTAGCCAAGTCAAATATCTTTTTCAACTCCATCATCCAAAAAAGGACCACTAAATAACTTGGCTTCTCAACTGATGAGCTCCCTTGTAATTGTTTGGTTATCCCTATTTTTACGGTAGTATTAAGAGTGAGTTTTGGTACTCACAATGATTAAACTTTTCCTATCAACCACCCCTATCTATATGATGTGGGAAAAATCCCACAAGTGTCAAATTAGAACTAGAAAAGATGCTAAGAAGCTTTTTGTGGAAAGGAAGTGCAAATAAAAAAGGACAAGTTTTATATCTTGGGACAAGGCCTATAAACCAAAATATTTAGGAGGCATTGAAATCCATGACCTTTAAGCTTAAAACATAGTGTTGGGAACAAAATTGCCTAGTACATGTACACAAAACTAGAAGCAAAATGGTCTAGAATGATGCAGGAAAAATAATTTGACACAAGGGATAATGAGCAAATCTTTATATTCTTAAACCCTCTAGTCATATCCAAAGTATGGAACTTCATAAGATCAAGGAGGAAAATAATTTTACCAAAGTTGTCATGGATCATTAATAATGGAGCTAAAGCCCTCTTTTGGGATGAATCATGGAATGGTTACACCCCATTAATTTGAAGGATGGATCTCCTTAAAGAAAGACAAGTTTGAACCAAAACAACATTTGAAACAAGAGTAGGGATTGAGAGTAAAGGATTATCTAGAGCTATCAACAAAAGCCTCTATCCCAAGATCAAAGTGGGACAACTTAGATCAATATAACATACTTGCAAATTAGAAAGATATGTTAGAAGAAATCCTAGCACATAGATACTTTTTCTATTCCCCCCATGAAGATGAATTGATCTATATGGCATCCAAGACAAGAAAATACATAGTTTAAACAAGGCTAACTCACCTCTTTTGAGATTCCCTATCTTGTATGATGGCCAAACAAGTTGTGTTGGAACAAAGAAGGCCTCCCCAAAGTGAGTGCCTTTGCATGGCTTACCCTCCATAGTATATTTTTAATAGAAAAAGGGTTAAAAAAGATGGACATCTCCCCCTCTTTCCAATGTGTTCTCTACGTTTTGGAAGAGGGCATTGATCATTTTTATTGAACTACAATATAAACAATGCCTACTAGAAATGATTGGCAAGGAAACTAGATTGGGAAGGCATCTTTCCAAAGTCTCTCCTCCAACATTTGCTTAGTTGGCCATCTCTACATAATGACTCCACCTATGCTTGTATTTGGAAAATTAGGCCCTCCCTAATCATTTGGCATATTTGGATTCAACATAACTACAAGATCTTTAGGAATTCCTTCTCCAAAATTGAAGATATCGTTGTCAAGTTTGAACATTCAATTTCAAAATCTATTGTGTCCAACATTCTCAAAAAATCTTCTAGGAAGACAGGTTCTCGAACTAGGATAATAAGAACCTACAAATATGACCCAACATCAAACCTGCACCTGTATGGGGTTCAAATGCCAAAGTCAAATCCAAAATTGTCAAAAGCTTAATTAGATGGCATCCTTTTGTTGACTCCTTGGTAAAATTGAATTTTGATGGAGCTTCAAAGGAAAACCCAAGTCAATCTAGTGCAAGTTGCATGATACAAGATAGTTTAGGAAATCTCCAAGTGGAAAGAGTAAAATAGTTACCAATGAGGAAAAATAATATTGTTAGGACATATGCCCTCCTAATGCACCTTGACTTGGAAAAGAATGACAATTTCAAGAACACTTCAATTGAAGGTGATTTTGTGATATCATAAATACAATCAAGGACAAATTGATATTTAATTGAAAACTTCAACATAATTTTCAAAACATGTGAAAATATTGAATGTAATTTTCAAAATATATAAAAAACATTGAACAACTTTTCCAACTATTAGGGGAGAGGACCCATTAGTTGAGCACCCTAACTTTGCGCTTCTAATTATCCTACATGAAAATTTCAAATCACTCCCAATTTTTTACAACAGCTTACTTGGCAAGTTCCCTGCTTATAACTAAGGTTTCATGGCCACATCAGCATGCTTTTTGTCAAGGTGTCGAAAAAATCCCAAAAAATAAGTGAGACCAATACTTGCATTCATAGCATGTTTTATTGAGCGCTAATGTGGAATCATATAATTGGTTTCTTTTTAGATCAAAGGAATACATTTTGTTTAATTATGGGTAGTCATTATCAACACTAACAACTTTAAAGTCACAATTATTGATCCAATATTGATAAAAATATTGGACATTATATAAACAACTATTATCACAATTATTGAAACATGCTCAGGTACTTGGTCCTCTCCCCTAATACAACCATTGTTAGAAAGAAACAAAGTATGGCAAATCTCTTAGCCAACCTAGCAATTGACCAATAAGAGGACTCAATAGTTATCACTCTTCCTCAAATCCTAAGTTTATTAGTTTATTAAAGGTCTTAAGAAGATGATAGGGGAGAGGGGCCAGTAGTCGTGCGGGGTCCAATAGTCGTGTAGTCAATCGTGATTGTAATACCTAGTCTTACGACATATTTATACTATATATCATAAATAAATAGTCCAAATGTAAATAAAAAAATAACCAAATGTTGATCAAAAGTGGACCCATACTTGAACACATGAGAACCTCTAATTGTTATATAAAAAAAAACATAAATACATTCATGAAGTGAAATAAGTATTTTTTTTGTCTCAAATAAAATATCATAACTATCCACTATAGTGCATCATTTAAAAAATAAAATGCTCATTTAATAAAATAAGACACTCATTTAAACAAGTATTGTTATCATAGTGAAAAAATATTGTTCTTATGTGTACAACTATTGGGGTAGCAATGTACAAGTATTGGAGTATTTTATATTAATAGTTTGTCCTATCACAAATATAAAAGGTGAGCACAATAAATAACATGTATTTTTCAATTAAATGTGAAGGATTTTCAAAAAAATTTACTGTTCAACTATTGGTCCATTTTTGTTTGATATAAGTTGTAATTTAAATAATTATGTGTTGTTTTTATAACAACAAATAGTTTTTTTCGTGTTCAACTATTGGTCCATATGTGTTGAATATAAAAGCTAGAGATATCAAAGATCTATGGCTATCAATAGGTATTTGGTCCATTTGGGTTGTATATTAATTTATTTTAAATAAAAATATGATATTCTACAAGCAACAAATGATATTTTTTTGTACAACTATTGGGGGTTCCATGATTAAGTTTTGGTCGAACATTTAAAAAGTCAAATTTTAGACACTTCTCAATAGATGTGTTGATGTGGCAAGTTGCATGATGAGTCACACCTCCAAACCTTAGTTATAGATAATTATAAGAGGTCGACCTACATTTCATGCTGACAAAGTTAGCTCACACGGCTACTGGCCCCTCTCCCCTAAATGACCACGATCTTTCCTAGGACCTAATTTCTTTTTTGGGACATCTTTTAGTACAACATACCACCAAATATGGGGTGACGCTCTATGTGACAACTAGATGAGGCATTTTGATAACCTAGTCTTTTTAATGGTTCATTATTGCCACGCTTCTCTCCATCTAAACTCATATTGAGCCAATTAAAGATTAAATTGATAGCAATCTATTAAGAATCAGAAGGTTGGCTTCTCCACTCTCTATAGATCTTTTCTTCACCATCACTACCCCTTGTCCCTTCCTTAGCCTTCAGGGCATGTGCATTCAAGTCATAATTTATTGGGCTTTTTATTCTCCCATGAGATCATTATATGAAGGAAAAGCTTAAAAAGCCTACTTTGGCTATCAATATGTGCTCCAGTTAGGTATTTTTTGTAGGCCGGTGACATGATGAAACATATCAGGATGGACAAGAGAATCTACATTCACCCACAAAAAAGGAAGCCTCTTGTAATGGAACCTTGTGATTCCACCTTGCTCTCTCCCATTTTCTCTTTCAATTGCTCTAGTGTTGAAGCTGCCACTCACTTGCTCATGGGTGAAGAATTACTTAAGGAAATGCTAAGGAAACTGTTGTATTTAGATGTGGTTTTGATGTTCCTCTCTAATGTGACAGACATTGCTAAATTTAAAATTTGTGGAAGTGATCGACTTTGGCACTTGCATTCAGGTGCACTGCCTAGAGCTCTCTGCTCAAGAAAGAGGCTCACTTCCTTACAATTATAATATAGATCACAACAAAATTTGAACTGAGAGTACAACATCTGCAAATTCCTGGATTCAATTCCACTGAAATGCACAGTTAGAATTTGGACCTTCTATCCAATTCACACTTCTGCTCAACTCTGATCTGCTATGCTATGCTTTCCTGCTGAAAACCCTTCTATAGCACAACTAAAATTCGCTCAACAAATCTTCTAATATCAACTGTTCTGCTCATTTTCGCACACACATACCTTTCTTTTCACACAATATTCTATTTAAAGTGAATTACCGATTTTCCTTATATATCCGCTAACCCAAAAATTCAATGCATGTCGGCTTCATAACAAGATACAATATTATTGCTTATGTTGAACCAAATTTCTAATTAGAAACGAAGTGTACCTTCATAAGTCGGCTAGACTTATAGTAGGGACCCACACCAAGGTTCCAAAACATAAGATATAGCAAGATAATTACTCCACATACATCCACGATATACCACATCACACATGTCGGCCACAATGAAGAATAAATCATGAATCATGCCACTAAACCTCTTAACTCGAACTACGATTAATACAACACCACAAAACTTCTTCAGTAGAATAGTGTACGTGCTAAGAAAGCTTCCTTGGAGATCCACACCACAAAATAGTGATCCAGAGAAGTAATCGGATTAGCTTACTGACTGAATGTCATGTTCTTCACTTTCTCTGTTGATAGAATACAGAGACTTAGATTCTTTGCTAGTATGAACAGAGTTGATACTGCGGACCAAACTATAGACTCTAGTTGCCATCAATGAAAACACAAGTAGCCAAAACCGATCTCTTAGAGCCATATGCCAATAGGTCCCACTAGAAAGAAGGCACTAATCATTTTCGGCTACTCCCTAGGCTCACACGAAGTGCAAGGGGAAAGCGTGAATGAAATAATGCCCCCTTGGGTGACACAAAAAGAGTTGCAAACAATAAATTTTACTCCCCCTAGTTAAGCTACATGCTTGGATTAATCAACAAAAACAAGAAGGAAAATGTTAAGTGACTAAATAAACCGATTGCCCTGCAAGCAAATGTTAGCTATTTTGTCCTTCGTTCTTTGTCAATCACGAAATAAGCTACATAAAAATTAAAGAAAAACTCAGTTTTTAGGCAGGTTTTCCCTTCTACAGGGTTCTGGAGGGCAGGTTCGCCCTTCTGTAGGGTTCTGGAGGGCAAGTTTTCCCTTCTACAGGGTTTTGGAGGGCAAGTTCACCCCTCTGCAGCAAATAGTTAGCAGATAGAATAAAAAATCACAGTGTTGTGGGAAAGTTCGCCCTTCTGCAACAAATAGTTAGCAAACAGGCTTATAAAAATATAGTGTTGTGGGCAAGTTCGCCCCTCTGCAATAAATGGTTAGCAAATAGAATAAATAAGCACAAAATAAAAAAAACACACAGTTAGCAAATGGTTAGCAAATGATTCGCCCCTCTACAACAAACAGTTAGCAAATACAATATAAAAACACAGTGTTGTGGGAAAGTTCGCCCTTCTACAACAAACAGTTAGCAAACAAAATAGAAAATCACACTGTTGTGGGCAAGTTCACCCTTCTGCAGCAAACAACTAGCAAACATAATAGAAAAGCACAGTTTTGTGGGAAATTTCGCCCTTCTGTAGGGGTAGGTTCACCCTACTTGGGCAAGTTCGCCCCTTTGCAAGGGCAGGTTTGCCCCTTTACAAGGGCAGGTTTTCCCCTTTACAAGGGCAGGTTTTCCCCTTTGAGGCAAGTCCACCCCTCTAAAAGGGAAAGTTCGCCCCTTTGCAACATAAACTTGCAAAGAACTTAAACAACAAGAAACATAAAAAAAGATGAAACCTGTTTGTGGGTCCCACCGGGCATGCCAGAAATGTGAACCAGTGAAGTTGACCTACTCTAAATCATGCAAAACAAGATGCAAAAGAGAAGAAAAGAATACTGGCACCTCACGATTAGCCTAGTTGAATAAAAAACAAAATAAAGATAACAAATAAGTTGATTATACCTTGTCTTGGATTGATCCTTTGGTTGGCCCTTGATGGTTGATTAATGTGTGCTCCCTTTGATGGCAAGATGCTAAAATGGATTCAAAACGATGTATGCAAGATGAGGATTCAAATGAGCAAAGTGGGTAGTGTGATAGATGAATAAAATGGATGGGATGAAAGCTTCAATGTGTGCAATAATGGAGGATGATTGAGCTTGAAGATTGTGAATGCATAATGATTTTGACAACATAAGGGTGCTAGAATGCTTAAGGTCCCCTAATGCATTAGAAGAGGGGGTATTTATAGAAGAAGTTGAATTCTTTAGAGAATTCAACAGTTGAGATTGAGCCAACATGGCCAAGATAGAGGGCTATGGCGAGTTGAGGACTCACAAGCCCTCACATCTTGCCATGTGGCAGATGAAGTGTCACAAGGACATATGAGCTGGAAGATGACATGTGATGGAGGTACTTGCAAGTACCTTGGCATGTGACTTGATGTGACCTCTCAATGATCACATGAGAAAGAGGAAAGCTTTGGGAGAATAAAAGTGAATTTAAAATTCACAATGATTGGGAAGATCTTGTGGATAAGACAAGGTACCTAAAAAGGTAAGTACTTACCCACATGTGACTGATGTGACAAGTCAAAGGTTCTAGAAGACTTTGGCACATGTGACTGATGTGACAAGTCAAAGGTTTTAGAATTTGCATGGGGAAGAGAAAAATCCTTACAGGAATAAAAGTGAATTAAAAATTCAAATGGGGAAGAGAGAAGTCTTAGATGAATAAAAAGGAATTAAAAATTTCTTGGGGGATGGGGAGAGTTGACCAAGATGTTGATTGGATTAGCTAATCAGTGATTAGAAGATAATTAGTGGTTAATGAGGATTAGAAGCCAACTTGAAAAAGTTGGAGGATGTGACACATCCTAATCAAGGATTAGGCATGTGCACACCCTAATGATGAGATTAGGAGGTGGGTTAGGATTAAGTGAAAATGATGTGACATGTGAAGAATTAAATAAATGTAATATTTATTAAATTCATTTGATGAAAGGGGGATTAAAGAGTAAGGTATTTAATTGTTAACTAAATACCTTAGGGATTTAGACGAATTAAGGGTATTAATTAGATAATAGCAATATTACTTAATTAACATGGATAAGAGGATGTTTAGACGAAAAGGGAAAAATTTGGACAAATGTGAGTGTCCAAATTTAGGTGTCTACAATATCAACTAGGTTTTATTCATTGTTGTTTCAAATTTCATTAAAGTTGGCTTTGTTTGTGGTCATTTGTGCATTTGTATGTTGTTTTGGGATGAGAAGATGGATGATTAGAGTACCTAATTAGTCGATTCATGGGACTTGTAGTATGTGGTTTGATCACAATGTCATGATAGCATGATCATTTGCTTGATTACTTCATGATGTTGTTATGTTGCATTTGGAGTTTGGCATGTATTGATCGGTTATAGGTGCTCATGGATACTTGAAGACGTGGGTGAGGCTGGAGTTCTCTTGTGATTAGAGACATTTGCTTGAGATGGTTACTCTTTAAAGGTTTTAGTAGGAAGATCAGGAAGATTTCACTTGGGTATGGACGTGAGTTCATGATGGACTGATAAAGGAGATTACTCTTGGAGTGAGTCATGATGACTTGGTTATCTTGGAGGAACATGAACTCATTCCCCACTCTTGGTGTACTTGGCGATTTATCATTTGAGAGGTATTTTCCCATTATTTATTTTATGTGTTATGTTTCGTGCTTTGATTTCTCATGGGAATGAGTTGATTCATGGTGATTGATTTTGGAGACTCACATGAGGATTGTTTAGCATGAATTTATGATGCTTTATCTTTCATTGATATGGATCTTGAGCTATGGATAATTAGTTCTGGAGGATTCATTTTGAGGGATGTTTAGCATGGTTATTTTCTTGTGCATTTTGAGTTTATGGTATCAATCATTGATGAGGAGTTTAGGAGATGGTTTATGGGATGATTTCTTGATTTGGGAATGGTTACCTTTGAGTTTGATCGTCTTGATTAGAAAGGATTAGATCCAGGTTGGAATATACATGATTCATATGTTGTTTGATCTAAGAGGTTGAATGTTGTTTTTGGGTGTTGTTGAGGCTTCTCATTTGGGGTTATTACGAGATCATACTTGACACAACATTGCACTTTTGAGGTGTTGGTAGGACATGTTATGGTTTGTAGGTTTTCTCTCTTCATGGTTCCCTCCTGGATGTTCATGTTCATATGATTTGGGAGGATGGTGGTAACATGTTGTGAGAGATTATGCAACTAGTTGGGTTGCATGTGTGAATCATTGTTATTATTCTTGGTACTTCATTCTTTGATTATTTATCACACCTTAGTATAGTGTCAATTGGTAGACTTGATATGCTTTGTCATTATCCATGTAGTAGGATATGTATGTTCTTCATTGATAGGTTTAATACAGGGAACTTGTGATTGTGGATCATGGGTTGCATAAGTTCTTGTCATGAGTTTACTGATGTTATTGATACCTTGGAGGTATGGACGGTTGGATGTATTAGCATGTGTTGTGGGTGTTATTTTTTATCATGTGGGTTTTCCATTTGACACTAGCTTGTTTGGGGCCTTTGTTACCACTTGGATTTAATGCTTGTGTTCTTGGATTGGTGCATCTTCACCTTGACATGTTCATTTTCTTCCATAGGTGGCACGTTCGAGGATGAAAGGATTTCTTGTTTGAGATGGTGGTCACTTTGTTCTTATTGCAGGTATCTTGATGGAGCACGAGAGCATGTTGCAGATTCATGTGGTTTCATGTATGGTTATGATGATGTATTTCATGTATTGATCCCTTATGCAATGTATACAACAAGTGGGAGAATGTTGGGATATGGTGTTGTACACCATTGCATAAAATGCTATATTATAGTGTTGTAATTAAATAATTATTTAGATTTGATGCACTTAGGTGGTGTTGTTAATCACACTAGGTAATTATCTAGGGAACACTTTATGTTGTATTGTAACATTGTATTATTATTTAATGTGTGGGAGACATGTGATAATTAGTCGATAGACTTTTATTGTGGACTTGCCAGTCCGCATTTTCTCTCCAAACCTGTCTCACACGCCTGAAACCGGGTCTCATGCTGGTAAACCATTTTCAATTTCCAATTTTTAGGTGCTCAGAAAATCTATCAAACTGTCAAAAATCTTTTGACTTCTCATAAATCGGATTGCTATCTTTACAGCCTGTGCAAGGACGTCAGAGAAAATTATTATGAAGTGACAGATTAAATGCAGAGTCTATGTAGTTTTCATGCCCATAATATTTTGTTGAATCCAGAACAAGCTTCCTCGTAAGACTTGAGAACTGCTCAGGCCCAGAGAAGAACGCTAGTCGATTTGGCATTTTCAAGGATAATTTCCAAAGGGCTTTGGAGCACCAAAAGATGGATCCAAGCGTCATCCATGACATCACGGAGTTTTCAGATTTGATGGAGGCCAAGTTCCACTGTCAATATTTGGGGTTTCGTGCCCATCCTTTCTGAATCTGGCACTCATGATGCACCCATTCTGCCCACCGATGATCCAGAGAAGGGGGCCATCACGAAGGTGAAAAATCAGGTGGGGAATTGGTTTCATTTTTAACAGCAAACTCTGTCCATTTTTTCTCACTGTAATCGGTGATAGCACAACACAAATTGCTCAAAATCTTAAGGTAAGTCACTCGCCATGGTTTCATTGAATATTTTTCCCAATCTGTAGGCGCTCGACTCATTTTGTGGTGTTTTATTCTCATATATGATATTATTGTACTACCTACTTTTATACCCCTATTTGTTTGTTTTCCTTGTCTTGAAGTTATTTTTTTGGTAGAATGTGTACAACATTTTGTCAGGATTCATTGAAGTTCAACATGGTGGCAGTTGACCAAGTTCATCCCCCACTTAATGACATATTGATTGCGCTCTCTAGGGTTTCTCAGCTCTCTCGCGACTTTGAGGGGAAAGTGAAGATGAGGGACTGCATTTCCAGGCAGATGAGCTTGCTGGAGCAATGGGCATTAGTGATTCAAAGACAAGAGCTCCTCTGTAGCAACACATCCAAAATAAAAGCTTTTGAGAAGTTATTATGTCTTTGCTTCATAGGAGGCTTTTAATCCCCTCTCGTTCTATCAGTAAGTACACCCAATCCCAATCTCCGAAAAGAGTCTTTGCTGCCAAGTGTTGTTGCTTAAATTTACATGGGTTTTATATTTCCACAAAGAATCATCATCAGACAAGGCATAACTCAAACTACTCTATTAAAAAATTACACCACACCCACGACAAGATCACACAGTTGAAGGAGTCTGTTCAGTTTGCCATGCCTCCATTGTTAGGCTCCTAGATAGACATAAAGGTTTGCATATTCAGAAAATAAAAGATCTACTGAAAAAGATTAAAGAGCAAGGGTGTTCAATTGGACTTGACTTGGCTAAGTGCCTCATTACCCACTTTGAAAAGGCTAAGATGCTACACAAATTTGCACATGTCTTCCATGAGGTAAGAATAACATGCCCAAAATTGAATGCTTGCGTTTTTGTTAAAAAACATGAAAGACAAGTGAGGCTCTGAATTTATTACATGCAATTTTGGAGGCCAACTATGTGCCAAATGAGACCAGTTTGTCAGCAGTGTTTTTTACATTGTTAAAGGAAAACAGACTGCAGGAGGCAGAAATGACTATAGTTCACATTAGTGAGAAATGTTGCCAATCTTTCCCAGATGTTCTGCATTTTACTCAGTTCACTAATGCATTGCGTAAAGTAGGGAAGGTAGACAAGGCCTGGGAGCTTGTGCATTTAGCCAAAAACCAAGGGGATTTCCCTGAGTATAGCACCCTTCAATGTGATACTAAATAGTCTTGGCCAATGTGGCGATTTCTCTAGAATTTATTAGGCTCTTCTGCCAATTTTCTTGATATATTTTTCTTCTTGATGACGGACCACATGGTGCATTCCTCAAACATCAATTGCAAATTCATAATTGATTTTACTTGAAAGTGTTTTCTTATTGTTTTTCTGTCCCAAGAAATCTATTTGCCAAGGGAGGGATTTTTTTTATTGTTTTGTTAGTCTTAGGCATATGCGAAATTTGATGAAAATTTGGGGTAGTTGTTGTGCATAATGCATATGTTACATATTATTCTAAGGATGTCATGTGTATTTCATTTTGAATTTATATAGGTTAATACATGCTCGCTGATCAATCGCTGATCAATCAACTGCATGTGAGATGCACTGTGGAGAAACTAAGCTAGTCCATTCCCTGAAATAAGCAATTCCTTAAGGACTTGAAACGCACTAAATCCTATAACAAAAATAATCCAATTTTATTTCGGACTTTTTATTTCTAAGTCTCTCTTTGCATAAGATAAGCTTGTGTTTATATAATCTAAAGCCTAAAATTATTACAATGACATTTATTTTTAATGCTTCAATCGGTCTACCTTAATTTCTTTGTATCTATCTTTTCCAGTTGTTTTAGTTGTCCCCCTACTGATTACACTATGTTTATTAAAGAATGAAGGTTGGATGTGATACTAGAATGGTGATAGATAGCCAAATTACAATATGCAATAGATAAATGTTTAATTAAAAATTAGAAACTTGAAATAAAAAAATCTGATAGTAGAGATTTGAATAGTAAGAGAACTGGGGCACCAAATACCCAATGTGTACAGGGTTGGAGGGTAAATCCAATAACTAGAATAAGATAGCTTACAGGAATCTGAATTTTGGAAACAACGATTTTTTTCTAGAAATGGCAAGCACTTCATTGTTAGGATTTGACACCAGCTGATCATGTCTCTATGTCTAAATGAATATCTGCATAAGAGGAGCCTCCATTTATATTAAAAAAATATTACAATGATATTTAATGTTTTCAGCTATCTACTTACATTTTTTATATATTTCTATCTACCCTTTCCAGTTGCCCTCTTACATGTTAATTTTTTCTATCAATCTACTTGCACATGGATTTCACTTATAGAAAACAAAAGTTAAATAATGAACTCAGTTAGATGTTTAGATCAACAAAGCGACAAAAACCAACATTTTCATAGTAAATTAGGTGGATAAGAGGCAGTAGCCAAAAGCTCGCAACATCAAATTGGAGAAACCTGTAGTGAGTTCATCTTTAGTCATGTTAGCAAATTTTTTTAGCAAGATGTAAGATGTTTGTTGCCCTATTAGCTGATGGTGGAGCTTCTTTCTTGGTTAAATAAAGATATATGAGTAGGCTAAGAGAAGTAATAGGTGGTTGATCCGCTTCTATTGTTTTGACAGCTTTGGTGTTGGCTCTATTGAATGTCTCAAATTTTCTGTGTTGGGTTTGAGCATATGTTGTCCTGTTTATTCTAGGTTTATATTTGAAAACATAAATATTAGATGTTAACATCTTACACATGTGCTAAAGATTGCTCATCTGTAAAATTAGTGACACAGGTTTATATTGAACAAGGAATAAAATGCAAAAGCATAAGAAGAACATCAATGTGTGATGGTGTCAAGAGGCACCAAAAGAATAATGACACTATATAAATGAATACAAGTAAATGAAGGTGATTCAAGTCATTGAAAAAGTTGTGAGCATCGACTCTATTTATACACTTCTCATTAAGTTACAAAAATGTAGATTGCCCCATTAAGTTTATAACCTCAAGATAATTGTGTTGCAAGTTTCATATGCAAAGTACACATTTACATATGCAAGTTACACCAACAAGGTACATATAATTTAATATCGGTAAATCAAAGAGACTTTACAAGATGGGTTTTACTCTTTAATAGCTCCCCCAATGCACAAATTGGAGGGCCAAAGGAAGGTGACATTAACAAGTCAAACCTCTTGAAAGAAGAGAGGCCTCGAATGGATATATCTCACTGAAATTGTAAGATTCTAGAAAAACTATATCTATAAAAAATTGAAATAGCAGTTCGTTTCATGAAGAAACAAATTTAAAGAAATATAAGCAGTAATATTCTATTATGATTAGAATCTATGTCACATCACGAGGTTCATGTTTGGGTCTGCATTTGCAAGGAAAACATTTAAATCAAATTTGTCAATGATAATATTCAAGAAAATATTTGTGATATAATTTGAAGAATATAATTCTATATTTTTTAATATTTTTATTATGATATTAAAATATTCATTAATAATAATAAGAATATACTATAATAGTATGTTTTAATTTCATATATTTAAATTTATAAGCATGTAATATAATATTCAAAATTAATTGAAAATTTAAAACCAAAAATTAAAACCTTAAGATACTGATTCAAGCAGCTGGGAGTAAAGGTTGATTTATTGGCTCTATGTTTGGTAGTGAGTGGAATCTTTTCGTCGAAGGGATATGAGCTTTGCCAAATCGTGAAGCCGGACATGATAGTGCAACCAATATCGCAGCTGACATTTTTGTAGTTGATGTGCACATGGACATGACAATACAACCAATACTGTAGCTGGCGTTTTCACTATGAACCTAGCCCTTGTCTATGGTTTCACAACGAAGGACTACATTCATTAGCTTTTCAGTGCCATTCTCTAAAAAATGACTAGAATTTCCCGACAAAGAAGCAACAATTTTCGTAGGGTTTTTTAATAAAATCTTTTGTGTTGCATACAAATGATTAGTAAGACAAATTTAGACAATTTTTTAGTGACTGTAATGGGATTTGTCGAATTTTGAACTTTTTGGTTGAAATTCAGTGAACCTTGTTAGATAGATTAGGACAAATAAACAGTACAACCCAGACTTGCAAGTGAGCCACTCTCAATTTTGAAGACAGTTAATCTTCATTATGCAAATTACATAGATTTCATTCCAAATATTCATCTCCTTAGAAAACCTTTTTTTAAAATAATTCATCTCACTACAAATCAATATAAAAATAATCAATCGTTGCCTGATTACAAATGCATGTATTTATATGTTATAATTCCCAAAAATAAATTAAGCTTTTTTTCCTAGCAATGGAACTAGCCAAAATAGAACAAGTTAGTTCTAATCTTTTAGATGTCATAACTTTCAACAGTTTTACAAGAGCGCATTATGAGTGGGGTTATATTAATGAAGCATTAGAGTTGTTAGATAAAATGATGCATGGTCATTGTTGTCCCAATAGAATTACATTTACTACCCTGATTGGTGGCCTCTGCAGGGTAGGCAACGTAGATGAAGCTCTCGAATTGGTGGCTAAGATGAGGGATGCTAATTGTACTCCAGATGAAGTTACATTTACTACTCTAATTGATGGCCTCTATAAGGTTAACCAAGTAGACGAGGCTCTTTGATTAGTAGTACGTGCTCTTTATTTGAAATGCAGGTATGCAGGTCTCTAATTTTAGGATCTATTTTTTATTTAACAGGTAATGTCTTTTTTGCAATGATAACATCTCTTTCACTAAAGATTTATGATCTTTATTTACTCAGAATTTCCTTTGTTTTGCTGTACATAACTACTTTGCATTACTCTTTTTTCTTTTCTGTGTGGGTTTGAAACAGGTCATGTTTTCTTTACCGTTGCCCTTGGACCTTGATCACTGTCCACCTTGAAGGTAAACACTAGACAGTCTATCGACGTACCCCTTGAATCTCTT
Source organism: Sequoia sempervirens (assembly GCA_007258455.2). Lineage (NCBI taxonomy): Eukaryota > Viridiplantae > Streptophyta > Pinopsida > Cupressales > Cupressaceae > Sequoia > Sequoia sempervirens. The sequence goes on from VDFB02191855.1 coordinate 33,046, forward strand.
ATAGATGCAAGTGCTAGTAATTTAATATTGGGGAAATATTAAATAAGGTGAAAATTTAGTACCAAATATTAAATAAGGGATTAGTGGTTTTTTGGCACATGGTTTTATCTTACCACCCGGTTGTATTTGTGTGAGCTTGAATCTATAAAAACAAGCACATGTTTAGTGTTTAAGGTTGGTTGGGTGAGTGGGTTGTCATTATTGAGTCTTTCTGAGGAGTGCATATGTGAAGCATGGCATGGGATGTGTGGATCCATGCTTGGACACATGAGGATGCATTGAAAGGTTTGATGCTTGAGAGGTATTTATTTTAATTCGTGTATTGTTTTATTGTTGAATATTATGATGGAGTATGGATGCTTTTGGAAGCTAGGTTTTCCCCTCTTGAGGGTGTTCCCAGGGTATGTCTTGTATGATCTTGTGGCTTGTCTATTTGATCTATGCATTATGGTTACTTGTATGGATGTTTATCTCTCATGGGGTTATGTAGGAAACATAATAAGTTTGTGGGTTGAATGCAATATTTCCTAACATCTATATGATGTGGGAAAAATCTCATGAGTGTCAAATTAGAACTAAAAAAAATGCTAAGAATCTTTTTGTGGAAAGGAAGTGCAAATAAAAAAGGACAAGTGTAATATCTTGGGACAAGGCCTATAAACCAAAATCTTTAGGAGGCATAGAAATTCATGACCTTGAAGCTTAAAACACAGTGTTGGGAACAAAATTGACCTAGCACATGTACACAAAACTAGAAGCAATTGGGTCTAGAATGGTGTAGGAAAAATAATTGGACACAAGGGATAAGTAGCAAATCTTTATATTCTCAAACCCTCTAGTTAGATCCAAAGTATGGAATTTCATAAGATCAAGGAGGAAAGTAATTTTACTAAAGTTGCCATTGATCGTTAATAATGGAGCTAAAGCCCTCTTTTGGGATGAGTCATGGAATGGTTACACCCCATTAAGTTGAAGGATGGATCTCCTTAAAGCAAGAAAAGTTTGAACCAAGACAACATTTGAAGCAAGAGTAGGGAATTAGAGTAAAGGATTATCTAGAGCTATCAACGAAAGCCTCTATCCCAAGATCAAAGTGGGACAACTTAGATCAATACAACATACTTGAAAATTAGAAAGGTCTATTAGAAGAAATCCTAGCACATGGATACTTCTTCTATTACCCCCAAGATGATGAATTGATCTATATGGAATCCAAGACAAGAAAATACATAGTTTAAACAAGGCCAACTCACCTCTTTTGAGATGCCCTCTCTTGCATCCTGGGCAAACAAGTTGTGTTTTAACAATGAAGGCCTCCCAAAATTGGGTGCCTTTGCATGGCTTACCCTCCATAGTATGATTTTTAATAGAAAAAGGGTTAGAAAAGATGGACATCTCCCCTCTTTCCAATGTGTGCTCTACGGTTTGGAAGAGGACATTGGTCACCTATTATTGAACTACAATATAAACACTGCCTACTAGAAATGATTGGAAAGGAAACTAGATTTGGGAAGGCATCTTTCCAAAGTCTCTCCTCCAAGATTTCCTTAGTTGGTCATATCTACGTAATGACTTTGCCTATGCTTCTATTTGGAAAATCAACCCCTCCCTAATCATTTAGCATATTTGGATTGAACATAACTACAAGATCTTTAGGAATTCCTTCTCCAAACTTGAAGATATAATTGCCAAGTTTGAACTTTCAATTTCTAAATCTATTATGTCCAACATTCTCAAAAACTCTTCTAGGAAGATAGGTTCTCAAACTACGATAATAAGAGCCTACAAATGTGGCCCAACATTAAACCTGCACTTGTATGGGGTTCAATTGCTAAAGTCAAACCCAACATTGTCAAAAACATAATTAGATGGTCTCCTCTTGCTAAATCCTTGGTAAAATTGAATTTTGATGGCGCTTCCAAGGACAACCCAAGTCTTGATCCAGTACAAGTTGCATGATACAAGATAATTTAGGAAATCTCCAATTGGAAAAAGTAAAAAGGTTACCAATGAGGAAAAATAATATTGTTGAGATATATGCCCTCCTAATGCACCTTAACTTGGCAAAGAATGGTAATTTCAAGAACATTTCAATTGAAGGTGAATTTGTGATATCATAAATACAATCATGAACAAATTGATATTCAATTGAAAGCTTCAACATAATTTTCAAAACATATGAAAATATTGAACGTAATTTTCAAAACATATGAAAAATATTGAACAACTTCGACAACTATGAATACAACCATTGTTACAAAGAAACAATCAATGTGGCCAATCTCTTAGCCAACCTCGAGGACTCAATAGTTATCACTCCTTCCTCAAATCCTAAGTTTATAAGTTTAGTAATCTATTAAAGGTCTTAAGAGGAGAAAATGACCCCGATCTTTCCTAGGACCTAATTTCTTTTTCAGGACATCTTTCATTAGTCCATTCCACCAAAAATGGGGTGACGCTCTACGTGGCAACTAGCGGAGGCATTTTGATAACCAAGTCTTTTTAATGGCTCATTATTGCCACCCGCCTCTCCATTTAAACTCATATTGAGACAATTAAAGATTAAATTGATAGAAATCTATTACGAATCAGAAGGTTGGCTTCTCTCTCTATACATCTTTTTTGCGCCATCACTACCCCTTGTCCCTTTTTGTAGCATGTGCATTCAAGTCATAATTTATTGGGCATGTATTCTCCCATTTGATCATCATATGAAGGCAAAGCTTAAAAAGCCTACTTTGGCTATCACTATGTGCTTCAATTAGGTATTTGTTGTATGCCGGTGACATGATGAAACATATCAGGATGGACAAGAGAATCTACATTCACCCACAAAAAAGGAAGCCTCCCGTAATGGGACCTTGTGATTCCACCTTGCTCACTCCCATTTTCTCTTTCAATTGCTCCAGTGTCGAAGCTGCCATTCACTTGCTCATGGGTGAAGAATTACTTAAGGACATGCAAAGGAAAGTGTTGTATTTAGATGTGGTTTTGATGTTCCTCTCTAATGTGACAGACAGTCCAATTCTTGTGACAGCTCTAAGGCATCAGTCCCTATTCCTATTTTATGTAGTTTTTGGACCTTTAGTGCCTCTATGTAAGTATGAAAAATTTGTCAAAGCTGCAATTTTTGGTGCTATGACCAATTTGTCGTACGTATGTAACAAATTTTGTATTATATTAATATAATTAAAGGTGTTTTGCACCTTTCATCTAAAGGAAAAAAAGAGTAGATGTAGTTTTTATTCTTGTTTCCAAGTTAACCTCGTTTCTCAAGAGTTAGTTGAAAATCTTGTTTTATAAACTATTCAACACCTCAAACAATATTCCCTGAGTTGTTGTTTGGTGTTAAGTAAATGATAAATATTGTTCTATTGGATGTGTTGAAAGTTGTTTTTGGCATCTCTTATATGTCTAAGAGAAATAATGGTTTTTAAGCATTAGGATCATTCCCCTTAGTGGAGGAGAAAGAGTGTTGTTATAGCAATCCCATCTAGTTCAATAACTTTGACAATTTAGGAATCTCTAGACATTTGGAGGCAAAGAATTTCAGGCTCTTGGCTAGAGTGGTGTATGGTTGAGTGGCAACCATGTCATTCACTAAGTTGTCATCGCTCATTGTGTAATTTTTGGGAGCCAAAATCCTCCACATTGTGAAGGTGTGATCTATAAAAAGATCAAGTAATTTGTTTGGTGCACTATGGATCCATGATAAAGTGAGTCACTAACTTCTAATGAAGGAATGCATAGCAAAAACTGAGTTTTGGTCATCTATGTGTAATTGCCAATTCTAATAGGGGGTGATTAGATAATGTAATGTCCCCTTGTTGATGACTACATGATATTATTTTTAGCCTTTATTTTTCCTGAAGGTTAAATTGGAGAAATAAGGGAATAATTTATTAAATTAATTATTTATAAAGTTATTTCAAAAATAAATATTGTAAGATGATTTTATATTTTAATTAATTTAATAAAAATGACTAAAATAAAATGAAATATTAAAAAGTCGTTTAAATAATAAAATATTCTAGAAGCTTCTTGGAGGTGATTGTAATTTCTTTAAAATGAACTTTTGGAGAGCATTTGAGAGATTTGAGAATTACATTTCATAAATTAGATTTGGAGAGCTTGAATGCTTGAAGAATTGCCTGAGGGTTTGAAGACTCTAAAGTGCCGGTTCGGTTGTGAAATATCAACCCTAGCTGGGAGAGAGTGGATGATATTTCAGTCCTTCAATTTGTGGCAAAATGTTGTGGCTTCAAAGCCAAATTTTGAGAATTAGAGGAGCATCGATTTTCTTCATGATTGCAGATCGGTGAACCATTTTCAATCAGCTTGTGAGGTCGAACTAGTCAAGGAAGAAATCGATTTTGTGAAGGCATTTGTCTGGTTATATGTTGCAAGTATTATCAGTCCCAAATTTCCTTTGCCAAGGGACGATTTTGATGTTACAAGGAGATACAAATTTCTGAGTTTTCAAGCAAGCTGGCGCACTTCATGCAGGGACGATTTCATGGTTTGGAGGCATAGAAGATTCAAATATTTTATATGTGGCTACAACATATCCCAGGTTCCATCGAATTAGCTATCATAGCTATTGCATTTCAGTTTATAGTTTTGCATTAATTGTAATCAGCTTAAGGCTATCTCCTAGTTGTAATCATTTCATATACCTCAGAATTGCAATTAGTCTTTGTATGCCAAGAGTCTTGACTGAAACATATTTAGCTGTCATTTCAATTGTAGACATTCACCTACCTTGCAATACATTTTGGAGAGATAAGGTGATTCATGGCAATTGTTTAATGTCAAGGCTGATTGCACAACAATTGTTTGATAAAATGTCTCTCGTACTTCATTGCATAGTTTACTTCATAGTTTGCATGCCAAGTGTTTGTGGAAATGCCTCTTGGCTGTAGGTGTGCATTTCATATCAGAATTACATGTATTTGCATTTGGAAAAGAACAAAAAGAAGTTGCATATCATTCTAGTCTTTCATTTAGTTACTTTGCAATCATTTTTATGCTTCAAACTATCATTGGCATCATAACAAAACCACTTAAAGCAAACTGAAACAAAACATCAACAAATTGGAGATTGCAAGGAAAGTGTTTGGCAAAATACCTAAGGCAGAAAAAGAGGGTCTAAACATCAAATTTGTCAAGGCACTTTACAGACAACCGCTGGGACAATGATGAAACCATTAACCTATTGAAGGTGGCGGTTTTGTCCCAAAATTTGAGTTCTTAGGTATAAAATCCTAGTGTCTTCCATTCTTATGTTGTTAATTATTCTTCCTTTTTGGTCATTTGATTAGTAGAATGTTACAGCAGTTCAATTCTTCTTATTCAATATGTAATTGAAGTATGCTTAATGGAATCTCCAAACCTGTTTAGAAATCAATATTCTTGACATCAAAAGAGTTATGTCTGCAGAGATTCATAGACTCAAAGAAACAACCATATTTTTACACACATCATAGTAGCAACAGTTATGGACAAGTGGTAACTAAAATAGCACAACAGAAGCATAGTGTCATCAAAAATATCATTTATCGTAATCACATATCAATGGATAGATTAGCAAGTAAAGAGTCAAATATACATATATTTGTGAAAGTAAAAATTATACACATAATCCTATAAGTACATTTACAATAAATTAATCCTGAATATATAGCCAACTTTGCATTCTGTTCTTGCCTGATTTTAGACAGAAAAAGGTCCAACAGGGCATTTAACTGATAAACGATGAAAAAGTCACAAGATGAGCTTAACTATGTAAGCTTCTGTCATTGCTAGTATGGTCAATTCAAGGAGTGGAGGAATTGTCCCTAGGATTCTCTTGGAAATGAAAATGCAGGAAATCTTCTTTGTACAATAGATACTCGGTGTTGCTGCCCTGAATACAATAGGGATGAAAATCTCATAAAACTCAGAGTTGAAATAATGCAATACCCTGAAGCCAAAGCAATCAAAGATGAAATATGAAGGGACCATCTAAAGTAAACAAAATCTAAAACCGTTATAATGAAAGGAATCAAATTTTACATAAACATACAAAATATTTACCGAGTTTGAAAGACTGAGCTCTCTTCGGCTTGCTATTCTTTCTTCAATGGTTCAGCAGGTTGAAACTATCTTCTTCATTTGAGAAAGTTTGGGAAGCTGCTGAACCTGAAACGTAAGATCGCTCTTCAGCATACTGCAGCTTATTTTCTCCCCTGGCTCTGGACACACTCAAGGATGTTAGGGACACTGATCCAAATGATCCAAAGTCCAGTTGGTCAAATGAAAAAGATGTCACATTTCAATTAGGATAAATTATGATAAGTGCAGGGAAAGACAGGAGGACTGCTGTAAAGGAGGAAAGTATTTCATGGCCACTAACATTGGATGGTGAGTCAATACCCCATTTGTTGATTCCAATGCACTATATCTCATAAGCGTATGAGAAGTTGGCCAATATGAGATCTTGTGCAGTACCTCTTGTCTTGGTTCTAACTATGGCTATGCTGGTTAAAAAAACTCTAAATTAGAAATGCATAATTTTAATAGAATAAAAGCATTAAATATTAGACCGTGTTCAAGAAAACAAACATTAAGATGAATGTAGAAAACCATACCAGCATTGTGAAGTATATTTCTATTGCGCGTCTTGGCCTTGCAATTTCCTCACCCATAAAGATTTCTGCTTGGAGTATCTGGATAGATAAAGGGATTACCTACTTGATGAACAGGAGCATAATGAACTGATGACTGGAAACAACTCCTCGACCATAATTGTAATCAGGTATATTTATGTTAGGATGGACAGATCTTCCAGGCACAAGGGCCTTCCCATGATGTTTCTTGGTATATCAAGGAACAACTAGAACATTGCTTACTATCTTCTCCAATGACACCAACACTGTAAGGGCTACTCTTTTTCTTTCCTCCAAACCTATCTTCCCTTGAACCTGTTGTATCATTTATGAGCCCCATCTTCTTGCATCTTTGATTTATTTAATTTTGAAGATAGATTGAGTAATATATTTTGATGAATCAAATCATCTTTGTTCGTTGATAATCTGAAAAACCCATTCTCCATAGAACTGTTGGTGGAGTTTAAGCATTTATCACCTATATTCTAAATTGGCATTGTGAAAGAACTGTTCTGTGTCTGTACCTTTCATATGCTCTGCGCAGTTTACTATCCTAGTAAGGCATTCAAGGCAATGGGGCCAATATCCTCCAGTCCATCCTTCTCCTGTTCTGAACAATCTTTCTATCAGCAGTACTTTCTGCTGTTAACTCTGTATTGCCAACCAAGCAATAATTAACATTTTATTAGGGCTAGCACTTTCAAATGCTGAAATAGTAGATATGTCTATTGTTTATGCATCTTGAGGCTTGATATTAAAAGTGGAAGCATTCTTATTAGCATCTTTCTTACCATTCAGATCAAATCTGAAAATGACATGAATTTTGTGTTGTCCCCGCAAAGATTGCTTTCCAAGCCACACAATGTTAAGTCTGGAACATCAAGATGCTGTGCACTGCCATGCCCCTCCCAAGTATTCAGCAAAGACCTGTTTAATTTTTCAGCAATCTTTCCTCAGGAGACTGTACAATATTTGCCAATATACAAGCTCCATAAAATTTTATTACACCACATATAATTGTCTAAAATGTGTATAATCGACATACAAGAAAAGTTTTCTTGAGTGTATAATCTAACATGAAGCAAAAATACTTACAACATATCAAATACACAATAAATATACAATACTGGCAACAAAAGTCATGCTACAAATTAAAGATAGTATGGTTGTCTATGAAAAAATAACTACAGATAATGATATTTGCAAACAAAGTTCCTTATTTCTTTAAACCCTGCGTTTGACTTTACAACTTTCAAGAAACTAGAAAACTATTCCAAAAGACAACCTCATTTGATTTCCGAACAATATGAAACATTAACTGAGTGGCTTAAACTGGAATAAGGTAAAGCCGATGCGAGCAAATGGAAAGGATAACATACGTATTCTCACACTCTTGCCCAAGATCAATTCCCCTCAGAAACTTTGAACTAAATGATGAATTACAACTGCCTTGGCCCTCTGGAAATCCCTTGTTAAGCAACACCCCCTCCATCAGTTTTGAATTTTTAAGTGGCTCAGCTGTCATAAAACAAATGTCATCTATATAAATTTCTTGTTAAGCAACACCAAAATAAAAACTCTGCCTTAAAGTAGTATTCAACGCAATGAGCATGATAAAATGAAAGGTGAGTACCAGCTAGTTCTGGAAAAACGGGTATAGGAACAGGGTGCCATATACAAATACACAATTGTCCCAAACTCCAATAAAAGTTTGCTAGAATAATTGAGAAATTTGAATAAAAACCTGTACACTGAAAGCATATCAACGAACTACAGTCAGGAATAATCTTCAAAGCAAGAAAGTACGTATCCACTCATATGAAACAAACCTCTGGTTGAACCGTAGCGCTCCCTGAAATGGATGATAAGCATCCAAGACCAGAGTCTTCAAAGCATATGAGAAGTTTATCCAGCATCCTCTAATAGCAAAGATGTTGAAAACTCAATTGAATATGTTATCCTTTACACGTAACTCATTGACCTGCAAAAACTGATGCTAAACTAATGGTGACTTTGATACCAACAAAGATGTTGAAAACTCAAGGAGACATAGTGATCACTATTGCAAATTGAATATTACTGTTTACGAAGAACATGCTAATATGTAAATCTCAAAAACATAATTTACTGGGCGAGCAAGAAAGGTCAAAACATAATATGATGTTTATCATATGTTTATAATTTCACAATAAGGTCATGCTAATTTTTAGTTTGCTCTTTTATACTGAAAGTATAGAAATCAATATATTTTTTTCTAGCACTTACGATGTGGAATCAATGCAAAAATGGAAAAAGGAAACTAAAATTAAGAACTGAAGTAACAATTATATAAAATAAAAAATTTCCAGAAAATTTCTTTTCTGGCTAATTGAGTTTGTACCTCTCTAACTCTGAAATCAGCAGCATGGCTGAACTGATAATGATTGAATTATATAAATGATTTTTTGTACTTGTGTACTTCCAACAAGAGGAAACTGCATTTCTCAAGGCCCAAAATGCGCTCCTCTTGGGAATGTTAGTGCCCTATCTCAATAACGGGAGATTGCTAACTTGTTTTTGGAACCTGGGTAGAAGACAGATAAAGATTTAACTCATGAGACTTTTACAAACTAAATTTAAGTAATTGAAGAAAATGATTAATGTAAAGAAAACCTATGAATTAAACTTACTCTTCCTTTATTGGTGGTATGATAATTGACATATTTGGTACATTGATTATACAGCTGTATAGACGATGAATATAAGAAAATATCTTATCTTGTGTAACACAAATTTTCTCTTAATCTTCGAAAAAGAGAGTCAATGATGCCATCCATAACTCTGAAACATTTTCCACTCCAAGATTTGGAGAAACACAACATCCAAATTAGAACTGAAAATCCAAATGCATAGCCCATTCCTATTCCCACATCCCACCATATATCGTCCTCCAGCCCCTCTTTATCTTTTTCATCATCACTAGGAGAAGCAAGATGGTTTTTTGAGCATGATACATTGATTTGTAGGCCACATAGATCTAAATTGTTGGAAAATGATGAAGAATCAAATGTCATCATTTGTCCTCCTTGTGGTATCACTCCTGATAGGTTATTATGAGACACATCAAAGTAACTCAAATATGTGAGATGTTGCAGCTCAACAGGAAACATCCCAGACAATTCATTTTTGGAAAGATCAAGTGATTGTAGTTGTACCATGCTTCCCAAGGATTTTGGAATCTTGTCACTGAAATGATTTCTTGAAACATTGAGAATTATCAATCCTTTGAGGGATTCAATATCCCAAGGTATTTTACCTGATAAATTGTTGTTTGATAGATCAAGACATTTTACTAATCTCAAAATTCTTGCATACTCCATATCTTGTGCTTTGTTTGTAATGATTATGCTATCTATATAAATTGTACCAACATTTGTGGTATTTAATTCAAGAGTTTCTGAGTTTTCTGTCTGATTTGCCATTGCACTTGAGTTCATAAAGCCACTTGGAATAATGCCTGAAAATTTGTTGCTTGACATATCCAATATCTGAAGATTTTGCAAGTTTGATAACTCTGAGGGTATCTTGCCACCAAATTTGTTAGATTTTAATATTAAGATGCGAAGACTTTTCAAGCTTTCAATCCAAGTGGAAATACCCCCATGAATATTGTTATTCCTCAGATCTAGGATTTCCAAAGAACTACAATTTCCAAGGGATGACGGTATGTTCCCTTTTAGCCCATTGAGACCTAGTTTCAATGTTTCTAGATAAGTCATATTCCCAAATATATTTGGAATTTTTCCCTTGAGATCATTATTTTCAAGATTTAACATGGACAACCTAGAGCATTGGTCTAAACTTGAGGGAATCTTACCTCTAAGTCTATTATTTGACAAGTCTAAAACTTGCAAAGTACTTGACTCACAGATAGAATGTGGAATGACACCACTCAAATTGTTTTTGGCCAACAAAAGAAATCTAAGAGCTTGTCCATATTTACCAATACCTATTGGAATGGGTCCATCAAATAGATTCTTTGAAAGATCCAAAAAACCTACATTTTGTAGAGAATGGGGAATATTTCCTTGTAACTTATTGTTATGCAAATCAATTCTTGATCCTTGTTCATAATTGAGTTCAAAGCCAAGCAGCTTGATGGGTAAATTACCTACAAACTGGTTAGATGAGAGGTTGAGATAATAAAGCGGAATAGAATCCCATAGCCAATCGGGGATATTTCCACTAAGAAAGTTTTGAGATAAATCTAGTGAGCGTAAGTAGAATTGAGTTGAAATGAAAGTTGGAAAATCCCCTTGTATATTACAAGATCCCAATTCTATGTATTCAAGTTGAAAACTGGGAATATAAGTGGCATTGACTTTTATAGTCAACATATTCCGGGAAAGATACAATTCTTCAATATTGGGGATTTTATCAATAAAAGAAAGTGTGTAAGTTCCGCTAAGTTGGTTGTTTCTAAGATCGAGTTGTCTGAGTTTGGTGAGGTTACCTACAAAGGTAGGGATGGTGCCACTCAGAGAGTTAAAACTCAGGTCAAGATATGTGAGCTTTGACAACTTATCCAAAGATGTTGGGATGGTGCCACTCAAAGAGTTAGAACTCAGGAAAAGACCTGTGAGCTTTGACAACTTACCCAAAGACGTTGGGATGATGCCACTCAAAGAGTTATAACTCAGGTAAAGATATGTGAGCTTTGACAACTTACTTAAAGATGTTGGGATGGTGCCATTCAAAGAGTTAGCACCAAGGTAAAGTTCTGTGAGCTTTGACAACTTACCCAAAGATGTTGGGATGGTGCCATTCAATGAGTTAGACATTAGGTAAAGTTTTGAGAGCTTTGACAGCTTACACAAAGATGTTGGGATGGTGCCACTCAAAGAGTTAGTACTCATGTCAAGATATGTGAGTTTTGACAGATTATCCAAAGAGGTTGGGATGGTGCCACTCAAAGAGTTAGAACTCAGGTCAAGATATGTGAGGTTTGAGTGTTTATCCAAAGATGTTGGGATGGTGCCACTCAAAGAGTTAGAACTCAGGTCAAGATATGTGAGGTTTGACAGTTTATCCAAAGATGTTGGGATGGTGCCACTCAAAGAGTTTGAACTGAGGCTTAGCTGTGTGAGGTTTGACAGTTTACCCAAAGATGTTGGGATGGTGCCATTCAAAAGATTATCAGATAGATCAAAATATGTTAAACTGGACATGTTACCAATCTCTCTTGAAATCTGACCAATAAAATTAGAGGCGGACAAACTTAAATACTTCAAATTGCTGAGCTTGTGAAACTGTGAAGGGATGGCAAGAGAAGGAAAGAAGGCATTCTCACTGAAGTCCAAGCGCTCCAGATGCCCCAGTTGGAATAGTCCCCCGCGAAGTTCCCTCCACGACATGAATGGCCAAGAGGAATGGACATCAGTAATCCAGGAGGCATTAAGGGACTGAGGACTGAGATCCAAGGAAAGGACGTGGGCAGTGATTGGGTGGCAGGTGACTCCTTTCCACGCGCAACAGTTAAATCCCTTCCACGATTGCAACGTGGAATAAGAGGAAGTGAAATTTAAGCCCTCTTTGAGATCTAACAGGGAATTTCTTTCGTCCGCATAACATGCGAAAGAACAGGGCATCACCACTAATAACAAGAACCACATCATCACCATCTTTATTGCAGATTGCACGACAGTTATCTGTTCCTCCAAACAACTTGCTCTCTGTGTGTGAAAATAATGGAAATTAAAGCTGATTTATAATTCACCCGAAACTTATTCTACGTTTATTCTACCGGCGAAATTGGGGCGAAATCTCCTCCATTCAATTTTCCACGCTTCTTCTGAATGTAGTTAGAAAAGTATATTTTGGAAAAATTGTGGAAAATTCAATGTATTTGTGGTGTTTATTAAAGTTAATGCAAATTTCAACGCTTGTTCAAAATCTGTTGGATAAAGACGAGTTCCACCGTTTGTTTTAGGGCTTTGCTAGTTTTTCTTCCCAGAAATTGAAGTGTCTTTTTCTACGACTCTTCGCATTGAATATTGTTCAGACGTTTTAATGGGGAGGAAATATCTCATCGAACGTTTGTTTTACGGCTTTGCTAGTTTTTCTTCCCAGAAAATGAAAGAGCGTCTTTTTCTACGACTCGTTGGCATTGAATATTGTTCAGACATTTTAATTGGGAGGAAAAATCTCATCGAACGTTTTATTTGTTATAAGTCGGTGTTTCGTGAATGGATAATTATTTGTTATAAGTGAGTGAGTGTAATTATCTCATCTCAATGTTTGTTTGCTTTGCCATAATTTTCTTCACTTTTACTCGCCTTCTGAACTTACGATTTTTTTTAACTGCTCGCCCGCATAGAGGATTCATTAATTTCATGTCATCTAATCAAATTATAGAGAGTTATTTTAATGAATTCAAAATTATGCAAATTATAAAGAGTTGTATAAAAAGTTAGAGAATAATTATTTTAATAAGGAGTGTGAAGTAATTAATCTTTTTAATTGTCAAATTTTTAATGTAGAAGGTGCTATTAATTATTAGTTTATGTCATTATAATTTATTTGGAAATTTGTCTTGTGAAATGATATAAAGATGATGTTTTTTATATTTAATTTAGACATGCAATTAAAATATTTTGGCAAAGAAAATGATGAACAATGACTAATTAAAAGGTGATTGGCTTGGGCTTACGGAAAAAATTAAATTTTAAACAAGAGTGTCAAATACATGTCACGTAAATAACATGGATCATCTTTGTGCTTGCAAGTTCAATATGATAATGTGAACCAATAATATGAAAGCTAGAGAATTTATGAGGAGGGGTCATGTTCTAGTGCATGAGGGTTATTTTTAAATATGGCATCCTAGAAATTAATTTTAATATTTTGACATACAAGCTAACAAGCAACAATTCAATTTGGTACAAGGGCTAACAAGACATAAGTGAAAAGCATGTCTGAACTTAGATGATGTAAATGCCATTCTATCTAGGGTAAAATCAAACTTGTGATCCAATTTAAGATTATGCAAATGCTATTCTATCTAGGGTAAAATCAAACTTGTGATCCAATTTAAGATGATGAAAAATGTATGAACTAGCATGGCTAACCACAAGGGCTAAAAGTTTGGAGGTTGATGCTTTTATATTAGCTTATGCATGAAATTAATCAATATAAGTTTCAATATGTCATATTTATTAAGCATGATTGTGTTTATCTTTAACCATTTGGATAACCAACTATACCTAAACCTATGTGTTCCTTGTATGACAAATAACTCTTTTCACATTTGAATGCCCTTGTTTCTTCTAGTTTCCTCCAAGTTGTACAACTTTAGACTCCAATACATACACAATTATGTCCATAATGTCCAAGTTTTATTTTCTTATATTCTAACTCTTGCATTTTCATCTCATTCAC
>VDFB02191856.1:0-28350 GCA_007258455.2 Sequoia sempervirens
TTCTCACACTAATATATTTAGATGGGGATTATAAGCATTAAGATGAGCACTAGAAGCATGAATAATGTTGGAGAGATGTTGTTGAATGTCTACAGTATGTCTCTTGCTCTCTCTTGATGCTCCTGATAGTATATGTGTTGTGGAAAGAAAGATCTTGTCTTTGCATGTTCCTAAATTATTTTTGGTTTAGGAAGCTACATTGAAGTCTTTCTAGGAAAATTATTTGCATTCCTCCATTATTGTAGTTCTATTATTGTAGTCTGATATTCAATGTTAGTGTTATGTGTATGTTTCACTTCTATCATTTCAAGTCACTTGTGTTGCCGAGGAGAAATCTATGAATTGCAGAAGGTTGGCAATGTTGCTAGTTATTCAGACTGGTCTAGGAAATGCTCTACATTTCTTTGTATTGATGTCCCTACTCCTATGGCTTGGTGAATTTTCTCTCAACATCTCTGCAATGTGTTAGTTCCAATATCATATACTAAAGTGGTTCACAAGTTTTTCTACTAATGCTACATCATTTGGTCATGTATCTTGTGTTTCCTAAACAGAGTGTTATGTACCAGTTTGATTTGTAGTGGCTATTGATGGCATGGAAGAATGAAAGAAGTCTATCAAAGTGATTTTGGATGTTCAAGGAACATCCCTATGTGATTTTCATGTTGCTAATTGGCCACTTTGGTGTCGCATTGTGTCTTGAGTTATATTTTTGGGTTATTTGTAGATATCTGTCCGATAGAGCTTGTCGGATTTCTTGTTTCATGTTCTTGGGGGGTTGCACCAACATTGGAAGATGTGTCATGATAGATTTGGGTCCTAACCTATCCTCTTAGGTCTGCATTAAATAAATTCAATTGAAAGAGAGTTTATGGGCTGACTGGTTATGTGCTTCAAATGTTTCATCCACACGTTTCCCTATTGCTGAATTAGCTTGATGTGATCCTACATGTAAATAATTTTTAGATCACATTGAAGTAAGTGTTAAGTTAGTTTTGGTCCACTTTTCCTTTAGGATAAGACTACATTGTGCTTTGGTGGCCAACAAGTTATATGTTGGAAATATGGAGCCTTGCAACATGAGCATGAAATGTGGATATTTTTTTTTGGTTGTTTCTATGTTGTCATTGATGTCAACATGGTGAAAACTATATGTGAAGATTACTTGGTTTACCATAATTTTTTCTATGTCGATAATGTTCTTTTGTGATGATCCAATCCGTTGTTATTTGAGCCTAGAATTCACTGCAAGAATATATATGACTCTAATCTCTTAACCATGTTATCATGTCTCATTCAGACAACTATATCCTGGATCTTGAGAAGTTTTGGCTTGTGAGCAGAAATTTATCTCTAACAAAGTTAAACTCTGTATTCTACTATTGTTCCTTGCTTAGCATATTAGTGTGGGAGACTCCGTATTTGCTTAAGGAGAACATTTTAATGATGCGGTTTTAATGGAAATCTCTTTGATGACAGTATGAGGAGAATTTGATGTGGTCTCAAATCTGAAAGGTGTTTTCTTTGAGGATTATATGTTGGTTTGGAGATTTTGTGAATTATGTTCTAGTCTTGGCTGACCTAATGTATGCAATTCACTATGAAGACTAGTTATGCTTTATGAATGTTATCCAACTTGGTATAATGCACTACATGGATAAATTTTTTTAAATCATATATGGTTCCGACAAGAGTTTTTTTATTATTTTGTCTTCATCTAATTAGGATGACCTAGTTGATGAATAAGACATACTTGTATATATATAAGATTCCTTGAAGAGAGAAAATTGTCTGAAGTGAGTGGGAGTGCGAGTGTGGAAGAAAGAGGATTTCAGCCTAAATGTTTTATCAGTTGGGAATCAAAGCATATTTGTTGAGCGACTATTGTGTGAGGCAGTACTTCACATTCTGAGCTTCATTGGAACTGAATCCTACACATTGAAGGTGTATTCCATTAGTTCAAACCTTTTGGCAGTGAGCCATAATCTTTGTATCTTGGTGATTAGCCATCTTTTGTATTCAAGAAGTGAGTACTGGTAGTGAGCCCTGTAATATCTTGTATTCAAATATAATATATTGTGAGTTAACCCTCACTGTGGTTTTTCCCTTATTGGGTTTTCCATGTAAAAATCCTGGTGTTCATGTGTGTGGTTGCATTGGTTTGTTTTTATGTTCTCTCTTATTGATTCAATTAGAATTGTGATAATGGTTAGATGGATTTTATGTGAATGGTTTTATGGAATATTGATTCACCCCTACCCTCTTAGTATTCTGGATTTTCAAAAATTGGTATTAGAGCTTGGTTCCTCATAAAGAACCTAACAGCTTGAGGAAGGTCCCAAAATTTGAGTATTAGAATTTTTTTCCTCCAGAAGTGATCTCTACTGGATGTTCAGAAGAAATAGAAGATCTGAAGGACAAGTTGATGAAAGCAAATGAGTATGTTAAAAAATTGCAAAGAAAATGTGTTGAAGCATGTGATCTAATAGTTAAAGCAAATGAAATTATCTCTGGCCTGCTACAACAATTGGATGAAAAGAAAAGAATTGAAGAATTTTAGGAAATTGAAATTCAAAGGAAGAAGGATGAATGCGCTAAGCTTGATAAAGAAGCATAAATCTTGAGATCTAATCTGGAAAAGGCAAGAAGTTTTGAAGACAAATTTAAAGTAAGCTCTACAATGCTTGATGAGTTGATCATCTCATAGAGACCGGTAATGGATAAAAATGGTTTAGGGTTTGAGGAAGGTTAGAGTTCTAAAGTGAAGTAATCTACTAACAAGAAGACTCAGTACAAATATGGTCAAATCAAGAATCTAGGAACTAATTTCAGAAGAACTTTTGTCAAAAAACCTGTTGCTAAAAGGTATTTATCTTTCAATGGTGTTTGTCATTCTTGCAAGAAATTTGGTCATAAAGTGAAGGACTACAACAGTAAAATGAATGATACTTTATCATTTTCTAGAAAAAAATTTAAGTGAAAGAAGGTTGGACATAAAGCTAGTCTATGTGAGAATGGATTGAATAAAAGAAAGAATGGAAGGAAGAATGTTGCTTTCTGTAAGTGCAGTAATTTGGAACAACCTATCAATAACTACAAAAGAATAAAAAATAATTATTTGGTGAAGAAGCATGATCAAATCATTGATCCAAAAGAAGCACAAAAAGAGATGAAAAGGATCTAGAGAAAGGAAGGAGAATCCAAGTAATTTGAATAAGAATCATCACTCTTATCCGTGTCAACCTCCAGTGCAGATACGCCTGGCAATTTTTGAGTCTTGCAATGACTAAGGGGGAGCAATTATCATAAAACTTAACAAACCCCATCATCGGTACTTATGTCACATCATGGAAGAAGTACATTTAATATGGTAATGGATTTAACGAATTTCTCAATTGCATGTGTGAAGAATGAAGTTTGCAAAATTTGAAAGAATGGAGGAACACACAATTTTTGAGGCAATCTACCTACAATCTGAAGCATTTATTTCAAAAGAATTCGGAAAGAAATAAATAAATTCATACATCTCAATCAAGAGGTATATGTATTTTCAAAGAAGCGTGCAAAGAAAGTTTAGCGAGAAATTCAAAATTTTAGGGTTTGAAGGAGAAATCAAGTGGATTCGAAGTGTGCTCCAGAAACTGGATACCTATCCATTTCTTGTTGGGATTTATAGAGGTATTCCTATTTGCGCAATCTTTCATTTTTATTGCTATGGATAATTCAAAGGTTGTGGATAGTATAGATAGAGTGCAAGTTAATTTGTGGAAATATTTGAAGAAGCTGTCAGAAGAGTCTATTGGTGCATTCTCTTGCATCCCTCCTAGGATGTTGCCCACATAAGATATTCATGCATTTTTTTACAATAAGATAGGGGAAATGCCATCAGTCTAGTTGATCATTCTAAGGAAAAATGAATTGGAAGAGAATCATGATGCTTACAGAGTGTTTGTTGAGAAGAATTTGGATGTGTGGTAGAAAGCCCCTTTGTTTGAGTTTGACAGGAAGCATATTCAAATAGTTTTGAGTAGAATTCATAATGAATCTTTGTGGATTGATGATACACTTTTGATTACCAGAGATGCAATTAGATATGTAACTGGTTTGTGTTCCTCCATACCAATTCCCAAATGGAAGGTTGTAAATGAGCAAGATATAATTGAGGTAACCGGTGTGGCTCTTGAAGGGAAAGAGATTGATCAATTTGAGATCTATTGTGCATCCAGTTATTAGGTATGAAACAATGGTCATTGGTCATAAAGTTTTTATCCCTAGCAATGAACTCATTGTGTTCGCTACTGCTATACATATTGTTGTTGATATGGTTAAAAGAGGTATGGATTATGACCTATGTGAATTACTTCAGATACATATTTTGAAGAATTTAAAGGAAATAAAGAAGAGTAAGAAGAATACTTTCCAATATGGAAATTTGGTTGTCTACTTTTTTACTTTTTGAAAGAGTTATCGGTAATAGGAAGAATAGAATGGTCAAATATAGAGCCTATTGCCCATCAAATCAGGAACTTCATGATAAATCTTGGTGATTCAGATGCACAAGAGATTGCTCTTGCTGCATTCTTTAGAAATTTTTAGATGAGAATGAATATAAGGTCAAGGATTCCAACAAGTGTTACTGAAAGGTACTTCGAAAGTATCAATTTTCTTGTGTCTACAAATTTCTATCACATGGAAGTAGTTGAATCAAGGTTGGTTTGGATATCTAAATTAGATTATGAAGTGTTAGCGGCTAGAATTGATTATTATGAAAAAATTCTTTTGGAAAGCCCTAAGAATCCTAATGTGGAAGGTACCTCCGGTAGTGTAACCAAAACAATAAGGAAAAGAAATAGTGTTGTCAAACAAGAAGTTGAAGAAGGAAGTGAGTCTGAGAGAGCTCAACATGAGCATGAAAGAGTAAATATTCAAGGAGCTTTGGAAGAATTGTAGAAAGTTATTCTAGATACTAATTTTGATTCATCTATTTCTGTTGCGGAGAATCTAAGAAATTTAATTAATTCTTTGAAGGTCTACATCTTCAAATTGGAAGTGAATGCTGAAGTCAAGTTTGCTAAAGAAAATTTGGAAGATATCAAGGAAAAATGTGCAAATGCACATAGTCGAGTGATTAAGGAGTTGGGGAGTGTACAAGCTTGTGAGGAAGAGGCACATGAACTACTTTATTTTTTCTTAAATTGGTTTGGCAGTACACTAAACATAAGAGATGAGGTAAGGAGCAGTGAAACCTGGATGACCACTTAGGCAGATACATATAGATTGACAAAAGATAGAGACAATCAGAGGTGGTCCTACATTGTGCAGCTTCAGGATAAATTATTTTCCCTGCAGGACCAAAGAATAGAAGTCATTAAGAAGCTTGTGACACTCAGAGACATGATTAAACTCAAACATGTTCCTATTTCTAGTGCTCTTGGTTATATTGGTGAATTATTAGAGATAAATCTTAATCCCAATACTTTAGCAGATGGTATAGAGTCCTTAACTAAGCTTGAACTATTTCACAAGACTCTTGTAAGTGTAAAAGGATTATGGGAAGAAGGAAAAGTGTCATGGAAGGTGAGTCTCAGAGGTTCTTCTTCTTCAGGTTGATTCAATTTTGGTGTTCATATCTTTTTGGTTATATTTTGACACATATATACACATATACCGAACCCCATCCTTTTCCATTGATGTCAAAGGGGGAGAGATAGAGATTGGAAGAGAATTTTTTTTGAGAAGAACAGTTTTGTTAGGGGGAGTATTCAGTTTCATCGTATACTAAAAAATGTTTTTGACATGCATGTTGCCATCAATACCAAAGGGGGAGATTGTTGGAAATATGGAGCCTTGCAACATGAGCATGAAGTGTGGATAGTTTTTGTTGGTTTTTTTTGTGTTGTCATTGATGTCAACATGGTGACAACTATATGGGAAGATTACCTGGTTTACTAGAAGTTGTTCTATGTCAATAATGTTCTTTTGTGATGAGCCAGTGCATTGGTATTTGAGTTTGGAATTCACCGCAAGAATAGATATGACTCCAATCTCTTAACCATGTTATCATGTCTCATTCAGATAGCTATATCCTAGATCTTGAGAAGTTTTGGGTTGTGAGCAGAAATTTATCTCTGACAGAGTTCAAATCTGTTTTCTGATGTTGTTCCTTGCTTAGCATATCAGGGTGGGAGACTTCGCATTTTCTTAAGGAGAAAATTTTAATGCTACAGTTTTTAATGGTATTCTCTTTGATGATAGTATGATGAGAATTTGATGTAGTCTCTGATCCAAAAGGTGTTTTCTTTCAGTATTGTATGTTGGTTTGGAGATTCTATGAATTATGTTCTAGTCTTGGCCGACCTAACATATGCAATTCACTATGAAGACTAGTTATGCTTTATGGATGTCAGCCAACTTGGTATAATGGGCTACATGAATACAACATTTTAAATCATATATGGTGATCCAGGAGGATCTAGAAGACCTTAAAAATTCATAGTCTTAGAATCATATGGAACCAACTTCATTGCATAAGGCTCGCCTACATGGTCATGACACAACTTGAATCACATTAAAAGGAGATTGTATGCCTAAGATATGCTTGGTCAAAGTTTGGTCAACATGAGGTCAAAGCTGGTCAACCAAAAAAATTAATGATCATGGAACATTTCTATACAAGTTCCATCATGTAGATCTCATCGAGAGCTTTCCAACACATTTTGAACAAACCAAATTTGAGTCCATATGTGGAAGTTATGACCAGTCAAGGTTGTGGTCAAACTTGGTCAAAGTGGTGATGTGGCACACCAAAACTTGACACTTGGAAGGACACGTGGAAAATGACATGGTAGGACTAGTGAGTTGGCACTGACATGGACCAAATAAATGGAAAAAAATATGGATTAAACCATATTTGTTAAAGAAAAAACATATGGTTTAAAAATTAAAAAAGAGAGGATTTGGTAGGATTTTATCCCTTAAAATCCTCCTGCCTTTCCCATAAAACAAGGAGAGAAATAAAGCCCATAAACTTATATTTCAACAAATTAACCCCTTTAACCACCTTTCTCATATTTCAACGAATTATGATATTTTAAGGGGCTTAAAATAATTGGTAAAGATTTTTGTGATTTAAAAGGGGGTTTAGAATATTTCAAGGATTATCTTGTAAGGCTCAAATTATAAGAGCCATTATTTTTAAAAAGGGGTTAGGATTACTTGAATGGATTAGGAATTATTTCAAAGATATTTTAAGGGGATTTTGAAATATTTTGGATGTAAATGGGAGATATTGGAGATATGGGTATATTTGCAAAATAATATGGTTTTAGCCCATATTAGCAAATAAATTGGTATATAAAGGGGATGTTTTGGCTTGAGAATTAAGCAAGTTTACTTGGAGGAATAATTTTAGTGTGAGAGTTTTTGGAGGAGAAGAATTACTATTATACACCAAAATTGTAAAAGTGAGAGAGATTGTGAGGAATTTTGTGCAGGTTTTGAAGCTTTAATATTGTAAGAAGGCATCTTCAGGTGCTTGGAAATATTAAAGAAAGCAGGCCAACATTGAGAAGCAGACCCAGAGACGTAGTCCTTTGAAGGAAAAACTTCGTTATTAACCTATGTTTGATCTTTCTATCTTCTCTCTCACTCTTCTTCTATCTCTTGTCTTACATTCTCTCTAATTTCATTTGAGTTTATTTTTCAATTCAATATTTGATTTCTAATTACAACATTTTAGTAATTAGTAATTTCATTTATTTATGTAAAAGTGAACCTAGCCTGTAATTCAATGGTTAAACAACATAGTCACATAATTATGTCTGGATCGGGAATAATTGTAATTAAGGTTAAATACATTTGCATTGTAAACCTCTAATTACTGATCATATGGTGTTGACAAGAGTGTTTTGATTATTTTATCTTCATCTAATTAGGCTGACCTAATTGATGATTAAGACATACTTGTATATATATAAGATTCCTTGAAGAGAGAAAAGTGTGTGAAGTGAGTGGGAGTGCGAGTGTGGAAGAAAGAGGATCCAAGCCTAAATGTTTTATCAGTTGCGGATCGGAGTAGATTTGTTGTGCAACTTCTATGTGAGGCAGTACTTCATATTATGAGCTTCATTGGAACTAAATCCCGCACATTGAAGGTGTATTCCATTAGTTCAAACCTTTTGGCAGTGAGCCACAATCTTTGTATCTTGGCGGTTAACCATCTTTTGTATTTAGGAAATGAACCTTTTTCAAGGATGGTGAGTCTTGGCAGTGAGACCTGTAGTATCTTGTATTCAGATATAATATATTGTGAGTTAACGCTCACCATGGTTTTTCCCTTATTGGGTTTTCCACGTAAAAAATTTGGTGTTCATGTGTGTGGTTGCATTGATTTGTTTCTATGTTCTCTCTTACTGATTCAGTTAGAATTGTGATAATGGTTAGATGGATTTTATGTGAATGGTTTTATGGAATACTGATTCACCCCCCCTCTAAGTATTTTGGATGTTCAACGTTATATTCATTAATTATTCTTACTAGCCGGTCTGCTCCAACAGGCCATAGGAACTGATAGATTGCATCTACACAATGTGGAGTGTGAATTGCATGAGCCATAGCGATCAAATCTCTAAAGAACAAAATCACTCATAGCTCCTAAATTTTCAAACTCAAAGGGTGCAAATGAGTTGTGAGTGAACCTAAATGCCTATATATAGCCCCCAAACCATAATTTTTTTTCCTCCACCACCCTTCAACCTATTCTTCATCTTTCACCTTTTCTCCAGATCAGTTTTTAGGCTTCATAGGACTTGATTTTTCTTCGTCTGCACTTCGTAGAATATATCATGTCATCTTGCTGCTAGCCCGACTTGAAAATTATTTTTTTGGCCGCTCGCTCAAGGGGGTTGCCTATCATCCTTCCTTCGTACACTAGGGCATAATGGGGCATCAAAAAAATTCAATTTTTTTTCCAATCAACATGTCTTTGAAACAATGTAACATGTACATTGTCTCAAAGAGGGGCAAAATATGGACACCTAAAATTTTCTAAGTGTGTCACACATTCATATTCGCCTAATCAACACCACTTTCCTCATTATCTCCTGTGGCAATGGAAAAGGTATCCCTTTTCCTTACTTGATTTGGGAAAGGTTAACATTAAAATGGACCTAATGTCACTTTGATCTAGTTTTGTAATGTGTTTTCCACATTCACATTGGATTTAGAGCCCTTTTAAGCTAAATATACCTAATTTTTCCTTAATTTAATGTTGTAAAGTGTATTTATTTACACCTTCACATTAAGTTTTGGGCCTTTGTAAACTAAATGAACTTAATTATGCCTTATTTAGGGTGTTGTAAAGTGTTGTACCACAATTTCACACTAATCTAGGGATTCATTAGTAAATTGGGCTTCTTTATGCCTTAATTAGCCTAATTTTGCATCCACAAGCCTTAATTAATGCATCTTTTTGAGGATAATCCCAACATAAACCAACATGCAATCATAATTTAGGCCTTTTTATGTTGTGTGGCTTAGAGTTAGTGATCTAGGACTCATACACCACTTTGGGCGTATGAGTCCCACCTAAGTTTCAAGGCCCCAATCCTGATTTTACATCATTCTAAGCATTTTTGAAAAATGTGTCCCATAGTTAAGCCTAATGGGACTCATACACCACTTCTATAGTATGAGTCTTGTGCGGCCCAAAATCAAATTTAATTCAAATTCTTGGTGGGATTTTATTTTCCTAGATCTGATGACGACTTGTAGTGTTGTAATTTTGATAAAATTTGGCATAAACAAGTATAAATACAAGGTTATTTCACTCATTTTCACCTAAGACTTTCAAAAGAGCATTCCTAATAGAAAGTTTATTATTACAAGACTTCAGAAGAGTGTCAAGAGATTTTAAAAGAACATTCCTAAAGCATTCAAAGGTAGATTTCTTCATCAATTGTTGCAGCAATTCAAGATCCATCATCAATTCAAGATTATTAAGCATCAAGCATGTTGTTTAGCTAGTTTTGTGATGTTGCATTCAAGATACAAGGTCAAGCATTGTCATACACTTATTTCAAGATCTATATTGACATCTTTCATGGCCACTTCATGTTAGATTGTTGATTTATAAGACATCATTCAAGGTATCATTGTTCATGTTTCATGTTTCATGTTCGTATTTCACTATCTCATCATTTGGTTTAATTACCTAAACAGGGTTTGACCAAGAAAAACCCCTATTTCCTAACAATCAACAAGTTTTCCTCTCTTTAATGTGTGATTGTAGGTTTATAGATTGAAAAAAAGTGGATAGGAAGCCTTCAAAAGTACCAAAATGACAAAGTTGCAAATGTTGTCATGAAAAGTTGTCAAGATTCACAAAAACTCATATCTAGGGAAAAATATCCAACCAATTTGTATGAAATCAGTGGGAAAGTTCTTATTTGATCCATCTCCAAAGGCTTGAAAAGTTTTAGTTCAAGATTCTATTCCTAGAACACTTCGTGACAAAATGGGATACTTCGCGATAGTATGGGCATATGAGTCCTAGTTAGGGTTTTAGGTAACAGTTTCTGGGTTTTATTCCTCTTAGTCTGCAACTCCATATTCCAAATTTTTAGCTCTTCAGGATCCACCTAGGACTCATACGCCACAACTAGCGTATGAGTCCCAATGAGCATTAAGAGTCATGATTTCAAGGTTTTGGAGCTTGTCTTGATCACATCCTTCCTCTAGGTGCAACTATGTTCATTCTCAGGTTGTCATCTTATATTTTAGTTTCATTCTCTAGGTCATCTAATTAGGTTTTGTATATCATTCACATTCCTTGTCTTTCCAAGCCCTAGCTTGGTGGTGAACCCCTCTTTAGTCATTAATCCTACCCTAGGACAACCTTTAGTAGATCTCTTTCCTTCATTCCATCATTGTATTGAGATCTCTAGGGTTTCCTTGAGTGAAACTAAGTGGAAATGGAGTTTTTGTTCCACCTCCCAAAAGGTGGAACCCTATTTTTGTTGTTTTATTTTGGTGAACTTTCATTTGGAACACCTTATTTCTGATTTGGAGTGCATCATAATCCTAGATCTAGCTTGCATTGACTTTGAATTAGGTTTTGCATTAGTTGATTGGCATCCAGGGTTTATAAATCTTGCATTAGTTAAAGTGCATATAGGTTGCATTTTTGCATCTTAGATCATCCAATTTCACTGAAATTCTACAATTGCAAATAGTCTAGACATCATACAAGTTAAAAACATTATAAATAACATAGAATTTGCTGAAAATAATGCAAAAACCCTAATCTGGGGCTCATACGCCCCTTTGGGCGATTTAGTCCCAATACAAGTTGTTTTTCCTACTTTCTAGGATTTTTGTGTTGTGCATTTTTCAACATTTGAACCCCTAAAAAACTTTGACTAGGACTCATACACCCCTCTGGGAAAATTAGTCCCAAATTAACCCTGAAACTACCTTTTACAACATTAAAAACCTTGTTTCTATAGTTTTTTTTTTTTTGTCATTAGTTATCTGTTTCAATTGGTTGAGTTTATGTTACATGCATTTCATTAGATCTAGCTTAAATTGGTTCATTTTATGGATTGTTTTATTTCAAAATTTCATTTACAACACTTTATTTTTAGATTGTTCCATAGTGTAATCAACAAATTACCTTATTTGGAATCTAAAAATTGCACTTACACATTTCATTCTAGGTCATTGCATTGCATTCTAATTCTCTTTCCATTTTTGTAATAGAAATGTTAGTATCTATCTTTTTCAAGTTTGCAAAGAAAAAATTAGTCAATAAGTATGTTAGTCATTCATTCAATACACTTCCTAGTTATGAGAGTCTCTTAGTGCAAGAAAGTGAAAATGTTAGCGCTTGCCTTAAATCTACAAACCCTCTTATCTCTCCCACATGTGGGAATGCTATGATATAAAAGGATACAAGCATAGATAACCATGATGATCATAATTATTCTTCTCCTAATAACTCTCTTGTTAGTAACAAAGGTATCTTGGTGAAATAAGATGCAATCGCTGAGAATCATGAGAGTCTTGTTTGTCCTTCTCTTCCTCCTACATTGGAAGACATTATAACACAAGAGAATGAGATCATAGACACCTTTCTAAACATCACCTTACCTAGTCTCCATTCATCCATTGTTTGTGATAATGTTTGTGAAAGAGAATACAACCTTGGTTCATCATAACAATCACATTCATTCTTCTCCTAATATCTCTCCTAGTCGTGAAGAAGATATTTTGTTGTTATAAGAACTAATCGCTGATAGTTTTGAGAACCCTAGTTGTTTCTCTCCTCTTACCTCTCCTATTAGGAAAGACATTACTAAACAAGAGGACACAATCATAGGTAATCATGATGATCACATAACACAATAAGAGACCATTTAAACCTACCTACCTAACACTGGACAACTAGTCTACATTCATCTCCCAACACTTTTCCCTCTTGCGATAATGGTTTAGAAGATGAAATTGTAGGTGAGGAAGATATATTGGTGTTAGAAAATCAAATATTTGAGGTATATAACAACCCTCTTTATGTTCCTTCCCCTACCTATCCTATTTTAGAAGACATTATGGGACAAAGGAATGAAAGTATGGACAATCATGAAAAACACATTGGTTCTTCTCTTAGTGTCTCTCATAGTTGTGAAGAGGATGTTAGAAAATTCAATTGATGAAAATCATGAGAATCTTATGTGTCACTCTTCCCCCAGGGAAAACATTATTGAACAAGACAATGACATCATGGATAAACAATAAAATTTAACTATTGGTCATTCCCCTACTTGCGACATGAAGTTATTTTAGAAGAACCAACCTTTGAATGTCATGAAAATATAGTTTGTAGTTCTCCTAAAACCTCTCCTCCTAGGGAGGATATCATGGTGAAAGAAAATGACAACATTGGCACATCTCTTTCAAATAAAAGTAATGTGGCTTCCTTAGATGATGGTGAAAAGATGACGCTAGACTGCCCTTTATTAAAAATACATCAAATCAAGACCACTGAGGTTATGAATGCACAAGTGTCCATTAGATCCCCCTTGATTAATGGACCTCCTACATACCCAGTGGGACATCCTAAGAATCCTCTAATTCTTTACCCACCTTCACAACGACCACAAACTCAAAACAATCTCGAACTTATCCTTTGCCCACCTAAGAATAATGTTTCATAGTAGCTAAGTTATCATATTGTTTCTCATACATATAACACTAGAAACAATCCACAACCAAGAAAAACTCCTTCAACATCCCTCCCACTACCTAACCCTATCTTTCTTGGTCCCCCTCATTTTCCTTTACAAAGTGGAAAGGAGTACGATCTTGTTGAACAACTTAAGAATACTCCTACTAAGATATCATTGTGGGACCTTATTCAAGCCTCCCCTCACTACCATAACATGATTCAAAGTGCTTTATAATAAGTTCCTATCCATTCTAATGCGCAACCAAATGACATAGCAGCCCTAATTCAAGGAATAAATGCTAACATTATTTTTCACCAAAGTGAGCTTCCTCCTTTGGAAGTGCAAAAACAAAATGATGCTTTTGTGATAATAACTACCTATGATGGGTGGGGAATAAAAATAACCCTCATTGAAAATGGCTCCACCCTTAATGTGTGTAGTTTATCCCTTTTGGATAAACTTGGCGTGGATAAATAAAAAAATCAACCTAACTCAGATTTACCTATTAAGGGATTTGACAATGTAGGAAAAAAATTGCTAGGTTTGATCACTTTGCCTATTACAAATGGAAAGACCACATTAGAAACATCGATCCATGTTATGCCTCATGATCTTTCATATAATCTCCTTTTAGGTAGATCGTGGATTCACACAATGAATGGGGTGCTTTCTACTCTTCATTGTGTAATGAAGTATGTATACAAAAACAAAGTGTACACACTTGAAGCTAACCCTGAACCAAGCAATTGTTTAAACATTGAGAAAAATAAGGTAAATCCTTTGAAAACATTGACACCAACAACACAAGTAGAACCTATGCAAGAGAAAGACAAAGAAAATCATATTGAAGAAGTTACAAAGTTATTGGAAGATGATTGGGGTTCCTTGGATTTCACACCTACATTCATGGGAGAATACAAGATCATAAATAGAGAGTTTGAAAAGGGAAAAGAAAAAGTAGCAATGTCAACACAAAATTCGGAATAACCTTCGAAAGAATCCACCTCAACCACTTTAGAACAAAAGGCAACAAATTACACAAAAAACTTTAATGAACTTAATTACGAACAACCATTGAATCCAAAAGAAATGAAAGAGCTTTATGGAAAAGGTTATGAACTTCTGAAAAAGGATATAGTGGAAAAGGATGTGGTGCTAGAGAAAAAGGTATCCATGTCCCTATAGAGCCTAACACGCAATAAAATACTAGTGGTCTTGGTTAATATTGTCCCTCAAAAGAAACAAACAAGCCTTCCCTTAATGTCAACACTATTACAAAAGATTCCTCCAAGCCAACTTTAACATTAGTGCATCCTGAACTGATAGACACTAGTGGTTTTGAATATTATCCTTGGAAAGAAACAAAGAAACAACAAAATCCTCACTTAATATCAATGTCATCATGCAAAGCACTAACAATTCGAATTTGATAGATTTTACACCCTCCTGTAAAGGAGAGTACAAAATCTCTCAATCTAAAGCATCTTGTGTATGACATCTTATACTAAGCAAGAGATATATTTGTCACAAAATAAAGGAACATCCCATACAATTGATCAAGAGGGTAACTTGTTGAGACTCCTCCAAGATCATTTGATATCCCTTCCTCCAAGAACACAAAATAAATTCTAAGTTACAAGTTTTCATTTTGTGCATATCATAGAGCTCATGGTCATTCTACTAATGAATGTAAGGATTTGAGTAACAAAATTTAATATCTTAAGGATTTTGGTGCTCTTTCTTGTGTTGAAGCACCTTGTTCCTCTAATTGATATTGATTTTCACTCTAGCATGTTTCTCATCAATCATCTTGGCTCATCCTTGTCCTGTACTAAGTGGGGGAAAGCAGTTAGGTAGCCTTGTCCTCATATGTCACTTGTCATTGTCTCTTTTGGCTAGTTGACTAACTTTCATGTACATATAAGAGCAAGCTTGGGATGTGGATGGCATGCCTTAAGTTAGCTCGCATGTGACGTACTGAGTTTTGGGGGAAACCCATTATCCATGACGTAGCTTCATTTGTAAACATATGACTTGGCCTAGGGATTTTTGAGTAAGCTATCATGTCTTTTTCTACTTTAAAGCAATTGCTCATTGCAATGGTTAGCAACCACTTTAAAGTGAGGGCATACATCAACACTCACATTTCACTGTGTAATTTTCTTTCTTCTTGCAACGCATCCTTTTCTTGGTGGTATCATTGGGTTTGATTTCCTCCGAGAGCATGATATTTCTTTGAATTGTCCTCTCTTGGAGACATTAAGCACAATGTTCCCTAAGAAGAGACCTTACATGAACTAAGAAAAATTGCTTTGAATGTATCTTACACTATTTTGCATTTACAATACCTTTTATATGGCCACCTTGCATAACACACTTTGCTTGCCTATGGTGCCATCCTATTTGTTCATGGGTTTCAAGCATACAAGGCTTTGGCTTGCCTCATGAAGCTCAAAGTTCATTATTATGTGGCACCTTGTCAAAGTTATTGGGAGGTATAACTTTGGTATGGTTAGTGTATGATGAGAAGCCTAAACGTGGGCATGAATTTCTCATTATACGATGAGAAGCTGATACAAAGGCATGACTTTCTCACTAAGCCACCCTTTGGATACTCACCCACAGATAGCTTGAAATTACATTGCCTTAGAGTGAGTGTGAATCTTTGGACAAACAACTTAGATCTGATCCACATCGCGTTGGACAAATGATTGAGGCTTGATCCACCTATTTTTATTTTTTGCTTGTTTTTATTTTTCTTTCTTTTAGTTATTGACATTGCTTGTTTGTGTATCTTGATGTTGCATATCACACACCTTGTGTGTTTCCTTTTGTGCTTATGTTGGTTTGACGTAGGATCTTGGATTTTGGGGGCTTGACCACCTCCTCAATCTTTGTTATCCTAGAACATCTACATTGGTACACTTGGACCCCTCTTGAATGTCTGTACTTTAGTGTGAGTTTGAAGCAAGTTCCTCCTCTCACTAAAGTGGGGGATAAATGTGGCAATGGAAAAAGTATCCCTTTTCCTTACTTGATTTGGGAATGGTTAACATTAAAATAGACCTAATGTCTTCTTGATCTAGTTTTGTAATGTGTTTTCCACATTCACATTGGATTTAGGGCTCTTTTAAGCTAAATAGACCTAATTTTTCCTTAATTTAATGTTGTACAGAGTATTTATTTACACCTTCACATTAAGTTTTGGGCCCTTGTAAATTAAATGAACTTAATTATGCCTTATCTCGGGTGTTGTAAAGTATTGTACCACACTTTCACACTAATATAGGGTTTCATTAATAAATTGGGCTTTTTTTATGCCTTAATTGGCCTAATTTTGCATCCACATGCCTTAATTAATGCGTCTTTTCAAGGATAATCTTGACATAAACCAAGATCCAATCATAATTTAGGTGTTTTTAGGTTGTGTCCTAGATTTAGTGATCTGGGACTCATACACCACTTTGGGCGTATGAGTCCCACCTAAGTTTTGGTGCCCCAATCCTGATTTTACATCATTCTAAGCATTTTTGAAAAATGTGTCCCATAGTTAAGCCTAATGGGACTCATACGCCACTTCTGGCATATGGGTCCCGTGTGGCCCAAAATTAAATTTAATTCAAATTCTTGGTGGGATTTTATCTTCCCAGATTTGATGTTGGTTTGTAGTGTTGTAATTTCAAGAAATTTGGCATAAACAAGTATAAATACAAGGTTATTTCACTCATTTTCACCTAAGAATTTCAAGAGAGCATTCCTAATAGCAAGTTATGATTACAAGACTTCACAAGAGTGTCAAGAGAGTTTACAAGAGAATTCCTAAAGTTTTCAAGGGAAAATTTCTTCATCAATTATTGCAGCAATTCAAGATCCATCATCAAGTCAAGATCATTAAGCATCAAGCATGTTGTTGAGCTAGTGGTGTGATGTTGCATTCAAGATCCAAGATTAAGCATTGTCCTACACTTATTTCATGATCTAGATATACATCCTTCATGACCACTTCATGTTAGATTTATTATTTACAAGACATCACTCAAGGTATCATTGTTCATGTTTAGTGTTCTTATTTCATTATCTCATCATTTGGTTTAATTACCTAAATGAGGTTTGACCAAGGCAAACCCCAATTTCCTAGTTCAATCAACAAGTTTTCCTCTCTTTAATGTCTGATTATAGGTTTATAGATTGAAGAAAAGTGGATTTGAAGCCTTCAAAAGTACCAAAATGAAAAGGTTGCAAATGTTGTCAAAGTTGTCATGAAAAGTTGTCAAGACTCATAGAAACTCAAATCTAGGGAAAAATATTCATCCAATTTGCATGAAATCGGTGAGAAAGTGCTTATTTGATCCATCTTCAAAGGCTTGCAAAGTTTCAGTTAGAGATTATGCCCCTAGGACGTGCTTCACAACAAAATAGGACACTTCACGACAGTCTAGGTGTATGAGTCTCAATTAGGGTTTTTAGGAACAATTATTGGGTTTTGTTCCTCTCAATCTGTAACTCTAGATTCCAAATTTTTAGCTCTTCAGGACCCACCTAGGACCCATATGCCAAAAATTGCGTATGAGTCCCAATGAGAATTGAGAGTCAGGATTTCAAGGTTTTGGAGCTTTTCTTGATCACATCCTTCCTCTAGGTGCACCTCTATTCATTCTCAGTTTGTCATCCTGTATTTCAGTTTTATTCTCTAGGTCATCTAGTTATGTTTTGTATATCATTCACATTCCTTGTCTTTCCAAGCCCTAGCTTGGTGGTGAACCCCTCTTTAGTCATTAATCCTACCCTAGGACAACCTTTAGCAGATCTCTTTCCTTCATTCCATCATTGGATTGAGATCTCTAAGGTTTCCTTGAGTGAAACTAAGTGGAAATAGAGTTTGTGTTCCACCTCCCAAAAGGTGGAACCCTATTTTTTTGTTTCATCTCCTAATTCCTCAATTTTGATCAAACAATTCCTAATTATTTGATTGAAAATCCTAATGTCCTCTATTAATGTAATAATTAATTTTATGTGATTAATTCACCAAAACCTTGATTAAATAATATTGAATTATTTAATGAAATCTTGATTTCCTCTCACCTCACAATTAAATAATTTATTTAATTATTTAATTATTTAATTAATGATTTCCCTCCAACTTGCACAAAGCATATTTTCTCCAAAAGGAATATTCCATAATTCAAATTTGAAAATATCTTCTTCCCTCTAAAATATCTTTAACCAATTTTTTGAAATTAGGGATACTTTGGGATCGCATGAATCCTCCACCCTTGATCTTCTCGTTTCACTTGTAGACCAACAGTGCAGGATCATGGGGGTCCAAACGAGGCCATTAAGTGGCAATAAAATTCAAAAAATAGAGTTAGGAAACTTGACATAAAAATTTGAATAAGCTATTAACATAATTTGAAAAATATGTAAGAAAAAAATTTGTAGAAAATTGAATGTAGTTTCTAAGATACTATTCCTTTTTTGGAAAAAAGTATTAAATATTAAAACGTGTTTGTCTGACCACCATAACCTGGTCAAAATTTTATGAAATTCATTTTTTTTAAAATCCTATAGTATGGGAAGCATAGAATGTGAACATCTTTCAAATTCAAAAAATGTGATTTTTTTAGGAATTATAGATGTTTTTCAATCAGCCTATCAATAAGGACTTTAGTTAGAATGTATGTAGAAAATTAATAATAATTATCTATTTAATTCCAATAAGGCGTATCTTATATTTTTGGAAAGTTGACAATTTTCTCAATAAACCCTTTTATTTTCATCAAATTCGAATAAAAAAAGTCATCAGCCACTTTTTAGTCATATCACCACTTTTTGGACCCCAATGATCTTGTACTCACCAAGGTGTTGATCTTCATCTTCAATCTTCATTGTTGATCTAATATCTGCATTTCTATAAAAGAATCCATAACCTTCATCAAAATCATTCACAATCTTCATGAGCTTGAGCATTCATCATTCTTGAGAAATTTGAGCATTAATTGTGAGTCACATTCATTCATCAAAACTTTTGCAACATGGTTCAATATGCACACTTTGAGCAATCCACATAATAAATTGTCATAATTCCACCAATGGGATTGTAAGGTTTGCATGTTTCAATTGTTTAATTATCTTTGAATTAGTTTTCATAACTTTTAATTTGAACCTTTGAAGCATCATTTTATAATTCCATTGAGTATGGGTGTAATTGATCTTTATTTCTTGGGTTTTTAGTGTTTACTAACCTTAATTTCTTTGAATATTCTTTCTAACCATTGTCCATTATTTCCCTACGAAAACATGCTACTTTCTGGGATGAATATTATGTCTTGGAAAGTGATCTCTCAAATTTTGGTTCTTGAGATCTTGAACATTCTTATTGTTTATTTATTTACATTCTTATATTAGCATTAAATTATTATTTTTGTGTTCTTACACTTTGAAATTTAATTTATGCCATTTTTATTTTGTTTCTCTAATTATTACTTTTTGGCCAAACTTGACATTGAAATCAACATTTTCAGAAAAAAAACTTCACTAAATCTGACACCTATAGTAGGTAAATTGTTAGGAATTTGAAAATTATGTAAACTAGTGATTTGAGAGATTTTGTTTGTAGATTTTAAATGTATTTTTTAAAAAAAATTGAAATTAAATTGTAATTTTTGTGTGTCTCCTTTGATAACTAGTTTTTAATAGTAAACAACATTTTTAAAAAGTGGTGTGTACTTGGCTCGCATAATTTTTTTTCTACAAAGGATAAAATTATGATTATTTTGTATCTAGGTTGGTAACACTAGTATCTAGTGATTTCATTTTGTTTCATAACGTTTTGTTGAATATTTTTATTTTAATTAAGTTTTGAAGTCAAACCAATTACAATTTAGAAATAGGTGCACTTCGGCTCGCATAACTTTTTTGGTATGTATTGAAATTCAATTTTTCTTTTTTTATTGGAATGAGGACATCAATATCTAGTGTGTAAATATTTTTCAAATATTTTTTTCTCAAATTTACTATTTTTCACAATGATTTTTCATCAAACATGATGTTCGGTGAAAAACCTATGTTCAATTAAACTAAAAATAAAATATAAAATAAAAATATATATATTAAATTTATAGTTGTTGGAAAGCATGTTTCAATCACTATAGTCCTCTGACTTGGTTTATCAAGTTGACTCCATTTTCACCTCCTTCTTGAGCTTTGCTAGTAAAAAAATCAATAAATTTTGAAATGGTGGAGGGAAAGGTGAAAAGGGGGGTTCGAATGAACCCCCCCTATATGGTGCAAGTAATTTGGGATAAGGATTTTCTTGAGATCATAAGGGGTTTTTCTAAGGTGATCAACTACATATATTATAATTTTGGCTTCAACAAGTAGATAATAGAAGCAGTGTGTAATCTTAGCCTAGTTAAGAATAGGATTAGGATTGCAATATAAATGAGTAAATAGTAAACTAATAGTACATAAAATCTATTTATTCTACCTCTTTAGTTATATGCAAAGGGGGCTAAGGACATGGAAAATAACATTATGAGAAATAGGTAAGAAGGAATTCTAAGATGTTATTTTTTGAAAAGAGAAGTTGAAGAAGAGATCTTTAGATTGCTTGTTGGCTCGCGCCCACAAAAGGATATGAAAATTATAGTAAAACCTTTCTTGGGAATTGGACATTCCAATAGGTGACTTATATCTTCCTATGGACGTTCATTTTACTTGTCAAACCAGGGGACGTAGACTTTAAATGGCGCAACAAAATATATGCACTAGGAACTAGTTTCGGTCAAATCTTAGCAAAAATAATACTGGAAATAAATTCTATCTAAACCACAGAACGGTAATGCAAAATTATTTAACTCAACTATGATAGAAACCATAACAACTATGACTAAAACACAAACTATGAACCGGCCTTATGCTGCAGGAACAGTCACAGAGATGGACTCTCTATGCTACAGGAGCACTATAAGACTGAGTTTGTATGAAAACTTCAAAGATGAAAGTTAACTGAAGATCAACAGAAAAGAACAACTAACTAGCTAGCTACAGATACTTACTAAGTGGGCCCCCTTAGCAAGCATCTAACGATTATGCAGATGCTAAACTCAGAACTTCATCTGATTTTATTCATGAAAACAGAATGGTATACATTGCTTTATTGATATAGAAACTAACAATAAACTCTATCTTTGATCATACAGATTCTATTTCTCATTATCATACTGACTCTTACATAATATCTGCTATTACTATGCTTCTAACTTTTTCTAACTATCCTCCTTCTCCTTGTCTCCCTCGCACAGGAGGAGAACTTTATTTATAAACAGGAGAGCAACTAACTAACTAACCCAATCAAAGAAAGATGTGGAAGTAAAGTATCCCAGAATCAAGGAACAAACTTCATAAATGAATCTATGCATTCGACCTGATTCAGAGAGAATCTAGCGCTCCATTTTTTCTAGATTTACTGTCATTAAAATTCTTTCCCATGGTTTCGGTCAAAGAGTCTTCACCGGAGCTTCCCGAAGTCGTGCAGGAAATGGACTTTACTGTAAGGCCGAGATCGGCTGCGCTTGACTCGATCATTCTTCAACAACCTGCTTGAAAACAAAAGGCACAGATGTGAAAGAAAAGGCGTATGGTACATACACGATATCTATTCATTAATCACACATTTTAAATCTACTTCATCATTCAAAAACTGTATACGATATACCAGCCATTTTAGGGAGTCAATGGGGCAATAAATGCAATCAAGTCAACACCATGAGCTGCAGGAGTATGAAAGTATTATGCTACAGGATATCCCCATAAAAGGTTTCAACAAAGTTTAAACAACCATGAAATAACAAAAGTAAAGACATTAAAAGTTTATCATAACATTCAAATTATGAGCATTTTTTAAGCTCATCACTGCCCCCTACTGAGCCCAATGCTGGTCCTCCAGCATTAACTTTCCTGGCGGTTTCTCTGAAGTCTGTGGTTGCTGCATGACTCTGGAATGGATTTCCAAACTTATAATAAAATCCTCTGAAATCCCGGCACCTTTCATACCTTCGGTCTTCTAATTCATTGTTAAGATTTGTAGCCTAGTGAGGGTAGAGGGGCCACATTAGCACAGGGGGTCTGAATGTCAGTGGCAGCCACAGTTCAAATCTTGTTTGAAGTCCCAATTGAATATATCTGCTGATTCATTTGAGAGCTGCTGTGAAATTTAAGGGACCATGTGGTTTTGACTTTCTTAACCCAACAGTTAATCTCTCCCATCTTTTCTCACTTATGGTATATGCTAGTTTCTAAAACGAATATTGTTGTGCTTGGAATTCATCATAGACTTGTTTTCTGATATCAAATATTTTTTCTCTGGCTGGAACATTAGTAACACCATATGTCAGAGCAAACCAATCTTTCAACATTGCATGGGGGTTTGAACTTTGAGAGTGTAATGGAACAGGCTCTGTTTTCTCAGCTTCCTCATAGGTTTCCCACTGCCTGCCATAATTTGCCTCATTTGCTGCCCATGACATAAATGCTCTCAGATGAATATCACCAATATATAGCAGAGAATTCCATTCTGTTTCAAATGGTATTAAAAAGCCATGCAAATAGAATTCACACAGAGAATTCCTTAACCAGTTAGGGGCTGCTTGGTATGCTTCATAAAATTATTTGGCAGTGTGAATGATAGGATCTTGGTTTCTGGAAATTCTCATCAATTGGAACCATAAAAACTATTCTTTAAGGCACAGAGCATAAACTCTGGGTGGTGGTCTGCATTCCATAATCTAACCAGTTACTTTTAACATTTCGTCCATTTTTGCTTTCAACTCAGCAATTTCTTGTTTCTGACTTTCTATTTCCTTTTTCAATTTCTTCTTTTCTACTTCCCATAGACTTTGTTGCATGTCAGTCTGGGCTATGTGTCGGAAAGTTAGGGTTTGCAATGTAACTAGTTCCCAATTAGCTTTAACATATTCCAGAAACTCAATTAAAAATGTCCTCCTATACACAACAATGGCTTTACAAATTGCAGGGTGAAATACAACTTCACTAGGCACATTCAATTGTTCAACCTGTTCTTGCTCTTGTTGCAGGATAAATTCTTCTTATTGCTGTGGTGGAGAAGTCTGTGCTTCCTCCAAAAATTGCATAGCAGCCGTAGCCAAATCATCAAGATTTGGTAGCACTAACTCATTGTGCCTGTTTTCTTTTGTCTCAACTTGTTCCCCTTCGGGAGCAGAGCGAACTCCCGAGCAACATTCGGACTCATAGAAACATTAAATTCCAGTTCATGGACCATATACGAGTACAATCCACCTGGATTTAGGTGGCGAGGGGAGGTCTTAGATTGTTTGCTGTGAAACCCTTCTTAGCCACCAGAATCTGGTGGGTGGTGTTAGGTAGCTTTTCTTTTTCTTGTTGGAGGCTCTGCCCTACCGAGGAGGATAATGATGGCGTGTAGCAAGGTGTTGCTTGTAGGAGAAAATAGCTCGCGGGGAAGATAGCTGCTTGAGAGGGAGCATTGTCTTTTAAGCTTGAGGGTCGGTCGGGGGACCCATATACGCCTTTGTTTTTCCTTTCTCTCTCTAGTGGGAGACCTGGTTTGCCCTGAGGAGGGATTAGGTGCAAAGGCTGGGGACTAGGTGCTACAGGAGTAGATGACCCTTGCCCTGTTCCACTAGTAGATGTAATTTCTTTCTTCTTTCTTTGAGGCCGTGGGGTAAGTACCCTAGGAGGTTGTGGTATTTGCAAACTCTTTCGGGCAACAAATTGTTGCCAGGAGAGAGGTGAGACGTCTCTCAAAGAGCGCTCAATCAGTAATTTAATAAGGCCATGATGAGTGACAGAATTGTCTTTCCCTTGTTGAGTTCCGTGGGCACTTTGTTCTAAAAAATTTAACAAGAAATTCAGAACATTCACAACTAACCCATGCCTCATATGGCTTAATAATTTAAAATGATGAGAATGCAGGTAGGAAAAATGGCCTTCACAGGTTAAATACCTCATTATATAAGTGGCATACTCTGAATATGGAGGAGGCAGCGCGACACACGGTTACATCCCTGCTTGGAAAATTCCAGAGGTCCATCAGCAGGCATTAAAAACTCAGCCCTTGCAGCTGTAGCATCTGAAGAAAAGTTTTCTCCAACGGTTGGGAGCTCGGTTACTTCAGCAATTCTGTCTTCGGTTGCAACAACTGTTAGACCCATCACGGTGGCTACATGAGGAAAGTGTTCTCAAAAATTCTCCGGCCAACCTCCTCCACATCAAAATCCCATTTCAGCTCAGAAATAATTTAACCATCAATTTGAATTGTGCATTTTGTCTGCGGATTTCATTAATAATTCGCGGGCTCTGAATTTCGTATCACTTTCAAGCCGACCACCCATGTTTGTAGTTTTTCTAGCTGAACTCAATTTCTTGCTAAAGATTCAAATTCTTTATTTCCTTTTCTGCTCTGGTTTTTCTCTGTCAGGCCGCCACATTTCTTTCTTTTTTCCAAAAATGAACTTTTTTAAATAAGCAGTCTTAATCATAGTTTACGAAAACGCGTAAAAGAAGGACCACCACGGTGTCACATTTGGAAAGTACCAGAGAAATTATTAAAAGAAAGGTTATTTTGTAGGTTATGGCGTGAAAAGAGCCGAGGTTTTAAAGATGGACTACCGCTAAAGGCATGACATGTCCTCCACAGCCTTACCAAAAACATTAAAGATTGAGATTAATAATGGCCCGGTACATGCGCTAGCGGGAAATAAATCAAATATGCGATAAGAAAAGATGTAGCATACCTTTGATAATTACTGCGTCGCGATGTGTGAAAGAAAGATATGGCAATGAGACTGACAAATTAGGAAATATATCTTAATTAAGGTTGATGCCGACGGATGAAGTGGATGGGTGACGTGGGCGGATGAAATGTACGAATGAAATGGATGGATGGGATGGATGGATAGAAGATAAAGAATTAAGATGGGGGCGATAAATGAAAATGGAGAAAAAAAGGGGCTTCCTTAAAAAGAAAACCTTTATTATGGGCATGCTTTTTGAAAATTACGGCAATGCTGCAGGAGAAAGGCTAAAGCCTTCAGCTACAGGAAGAGTAGAGGGAGGAACCTGAACGAACTGTTGCATGAATTCTTCCTTTGACACTGGTTTATGGTACAACCGGAGTCGGTGGCCATTGACTAGCAATTTAAAACAGACTAGATCAATTGTCATCAACTGTACAGCTCCATTGTCGAACACATTTTCAACCTCATAGGGCCAACCTTGATGTTGTGTGAGCTACCTTGGTTTCTTGATGCTCTGAATCATATATGAGGGCCCAATCTCGTGAAAATTTCTAGTTTTGATATGTTGATCATGCCATTTCTTTCTTTCTTTGTTGGATTGCTTACATTGTCTTTGTGAGGGTGGCTTTCTCATTTAGGTCCAAAGCATTTGGTACTTGAGGAGGCAGTCATGCATTGCTTTAGATAAGTCCATGTTGAGTTTAAAGAGCTGTCCTCAAGTTTTATGTTCAAATTCTATGGGTAACATAATTGTTTTCCCATAAAAGCGGGTTCAAAGGTGTAAACCTAGTTGTTGTCTTCCATGTGATT
Organism: Sequoia sempervirens; assembly: GCA_007258455.2. Lineage (NCBI taxonomy): Eukaryota > Viridiplantae > Streptophyta > Pinopsida > Cupressales > Cupressaceae > Sequoia > Sequoia sempervirens. Next base: position 25,829 of record VDFB02191856.1, read on the forward strand.
ACGTAGCCCAAAGCGGGGAAGTCTATTGCTCTAAGTGCTGGTTTTGCTTGTCTTTGTGAGGATCCTCGTTTCTCTGTTTGTTACCTCGACCACCATTTGAAAGCTTTGAGGGATGATAGGGGGTTGGAGTTCCTATGTTTAATCTTATAGTCATTCATTAGTGCAGTGATCAGATTTGATGTAAACTGAGCTCCTTGATCAGTTACAAGCTCTCTGGGAACTCCAAATCTTGTAAAAATTTGATCATACAGAAATTCAGCAACTTTGTTATCTCGGACATGAGTCATAGCTTTTACCTCGACCCATTTTGTGACATAATCCATGCAAACTAGAATGTATGACTTTCCATTTGATGGTGGATCAATTGGTCCTACAAAATCCATTCCCCATTTATCAAAAGGGGTGACTATGACCTATGGATATAGTGGCATTTCATCTGACTTAGTTGGTCTTCCCATATGCTGGTATCTGTCACACTTCTTTGTATATGCCACAACATCCTTGTGTAATGTTGGCTAGTAGTACCATGTTATAAGAATCTTCATTGTTGTTCTTTTTGCTGCAAAATGCCCCCCACATGGTTCATCATGGCAAGCATACAAGATATCATAAGTCTCATCTTCTCTTACACATCTTCGCATTACTTGATCAGGTCCAGTATAGAACAGACAATTTGCGGTCCAGGAAAAGTTAAAACTTTTCTCTATCAACAACTTCTTTTCTTTTGGGGAAAAGTGAGCTGGTATTCTGTTTGCTGCTAGATAATTAGCAATGTCTGCATACCATGGAGTTTGTGCAACAATAGAGAACAAGTGTTCATCAGGAAACCTATCATCAATAGATTCATGTTCATCAGGTGCAGCTGATTGAAGTCTTGATAAAAAGTCAGCTACAACATTAGCTCTTCCTAGTTTGTCAATGATTGTGATATCAAATTCTTGTAACAATAGGAGCCATCATGCCAATCTACCAGAAATGGCAAGTTTTTTCATCAGGTACTTGATTGCTGCATGATCAGTATGAACGAATATCTGATAACCTGTGACATAATGCCTAAATTTATTCAAAGTATACACTACTGCAAGCAATTCCTTTTCGGTAACAGTATAGTTGGGCTCAGGACCTTGAAGGTTTTTGCTGATAAAGTAGATAGCATGCTCAATTGAATTTTCTTTTTGACTTAAAACTACTTCTATAACAAAATCAGATGCATTAGCATGTATGTGAAAAGGAAAATTTTATTTTGGTCCTTGAAGAACAGGGGCTTTAGTAAGCAAGTCTTTTAGTTGTAGGAAGGATTTTTCACAGGCCTCTATCCACTCAAATTGGGAATCCTTTGTTAACAAGGCATAAAGTGGGCTGGCAATTTTACTGAAGTCTTTTATAAACCTTCTATAATACCCTGCATGACCAAGAAAACTTCTGACATTTTTTTGTTTTGCAGGAGTTTGTAAATTTAGAATAACTTCAATTTTAGTAAGGTCAACCTGAATTCCATTCTTTGAAATATGATGACCTAAAACAATACCTTCTTCCATCATCAGAAAACACTTTTCACTGTTTAGAGATAAATTTTGCTCTCTGCACCTTTTCAATACCTTTTCTAAATTCATCAGTGCCTCTTCAAATGTGACTCCATAGGTAGTGAAATCATCCATGTAAATTTCCATACATTCATGAGATATATCAACAAAGATACTAATTACTGCTCTCTGAAAGGTTGCCGGTGCATTACATAGACCAAAAGGCAAGACTGAATAAGAAAATGTTCTCCATGGACAGGTAAAAGTTGTCTTATCTTGATCCTCAGGAGCAATTTTTATCTGATTGTACCCACTGTAACTGTCCAAAAAGGAAAAATATCTTTTGCCAGACAATGAGTCTAGTACCTGGTCTACAAAAGGTAGTGGAAAGTGATCTTTTTTAGTGGCATTGTTCAACTCTCTGTAATCTACACACACTCTCCATTTTCCTCCTTTCTTGGGGACAATGACTAATGGAGAAACCCATTGGTTATCAGAAATTGGGTAAATAAAACCAACATCAAGCAACTTTTGAAGTTCATTTTTCACTATTTCTCTAAGTGCTGGATTTACTCTTCTTTGAGGTTGTCTAACTGGTGAACAATCTTCTTTGATATATATCCTATGAGTACAAACTCGAGGATCGATTCCTTGCATGTCCCCATATTCCCATGCAAAAGCTTTATGCTGTTCTTGTAGCATTGTTAATAAGTCAGCCTCTTGAGACTGTGACAACTTGCTATTAACATTCAAACAATGATTTGGAGACAATTCTATCTGCTTAGTGAGATTACTCATAGAATCAACAGGTAATGTTTTTACCTCTTGTGGAAGCAAGTTATGGAAAATTGTCATAAGTTTAGGAAATGAACTCTCAGAATCTAGTTGCTACAGGAAACATTGATGATGACTTCCACTTGGATCAGATGAACTACCCGTATCAGGGTTAAATTGCAGAATTTGAAAAAGCAAAGCATCTTCACTCTGAAGTTGTAAGAA
>VDFB02191859.1:0-20316 GCA_007258455.2 Sequoia sempervirens
ACACATTTGTTGCTAGCAGATCTTTTTCTCGAAAGTCTTCATAAACTTTTTTTCAAGAATCGCATTCTGAACTTGAAACCCTAATGGAACGTGTTTCCTTCATCATGGGTTTGAAAAGAAAGAACTTGAGAACCTTCCTCTAAAGTGATAATAGATGTGATTTTCCCCTCGCGTGGGGGCATATTCTTCCTTTCAAATTCCTTAATGAAGTAAATATCTTTCAAAAGGATTCCTTGATGATGAATCGATTTGAGAAACAAACATCTTTTTCGCACTTTTAAGCAACACATCCCTTGAGTGGACCCCTTCCTCACACCAGAGTTTCCATTTAAAATTCTTCCAAATTGTGGATGGTTTGCATGACTATCCACCTACCTAGTTGCATGGCCACTTTCTGACATGTTCTATCTATAGGTAAGCATGTTGCTTTATGAGTGCATTTGTGAAGTTGCTTTCTGACTTTACAGAGTCTGATTTCTTTAGGTTTCCTCCATGTGAGAGATCTTGGGGGATACCTTCTTGTAGGTCTATGAGCTTGTAGGAAACTTCCTTTGAGCTTCCTCCATGCAAGAGATTTTGGGGTGGCTCCCTTGTAGGTCTGCGGGTTTGTAGGGCACTTTCTTGGGTTTCCTTCATGCGAGAGATCTTGAAGTACACCTTCCTCATAGGTCTACGGGTCTGTAGAGCACTTTCTTGGGTTTCCTCCATGTGAGAGATCTTGGGGGATACCTTCCTTCAAGTCTGTGAGCCTGTAGGATGCTTCCTTTGAGCTTCCTCCATGTGAAAGATCTTGGGGATGGCTCCCCTATAGGTCTTCGAGTCTGTAGGGTGCTTTCTAGGGTTTCCTTCATGTGAGAGATCTTGAAGGACACCTTCCCTACATATCCATGGGTCTATAGGGAACTTTCTTGGCTCTCTCATGTGAGATCTTGAAGGCACCTTCCCTATAGTTTTGTAGGTCTTAGGGGTGCTATCATTCCCTCCAAGTGAGGGATCTTAGACACCTTCCTGTGCCTATGTGCTTGTGAGGCACTTCTCTCATGAGGTTTGTTTCCTGTGAGAGATCTTGGGGTTTCCTCCTTGCAAGTTTACAAGCTTGTAAGATGCTTTCATTCTTCAACTTCATAGTTTTTTGGGGCTATGAAGTCTTTTTCCTATCCTACACTCTCGAGTTTTCTAGATCGTGGTCTACTTTACTGAAGCACTCATTAGTATTTGTGCTTGCTAAAATGGGGGAAAAATGTATAGGAGTGAATTTGCATCCCTTATGCAAATTCTCCTTTTTCCCTTCTTCACTTTGAAAACCAAATTCGAAGAATAAATTACACATAATCGCATTGCCTTCATTTCACTTGGCAGTCATTTTTTGTGTTGACAAAGGAATAACTATCGATGAATACCATGCAACGTGTGGATGTCTATGTGGTGTGCTTATGTCCCTAGTAGATTCTTGTGTATGGAGCCTACAAAGGCATTACACTTCCCAATGGAGGTCAATTTGTAAATACCTCTTCAACTAAATGACCCGAATATGGTTGCTTTCTTCACTCTCCTTCAAATTAACTATTCATTCTTCTATTTCATCCCTTCAAGCAATCTTCTACAAAATTTTAAGCATTCATTTCATCTCTTTTACACCTTCTAAGTATTCCATTCAGCTCTACACACTTTCTCCAAGCATTCTCTAAGCATCCATCAACTCCCTTAGATCAAGTGTGGAACAAACACCATAGTGTAAGGGCTTGAGTCCTCTCATTTTATCCTCCATTAACTAGTGAGCTCTTGGTGGAGGTGGTAAGCTTTCTACTCCTCTCCTCTATGATTTGGTGGGTAGAACCCTAGTATTTTTGTAGTGATTTTTTGTTCTTTACTTCATTTCTTTCTTTATCATATATTTCTCCATTATCACTATCTTGGTTGTCTGTGGAGGTGGAAACACCTAAACGAGGGTCTGACTGAGGCAAGCCCCTAAACAACCACCCAATAGTTTTCTTCTTCATTGTGTTTAGGTGGACATGCTACTTGGAGCTAGCTTGTGAATAGGATTTTTTGTGAGATCATTCTTGTCACCCTAGCTTTAATCTACTTTTTTTTATCACATTCATCTATACATTTCATATTTCATAGTGTTATTTTGTTCTCTTAAAAACCACTAGGTAGGCTATTAGTTTATTTTCCTGTGTTTAACCTTGTATCTTTATTCCTATGGTCATACGGATGCCAACGCATTGTGCTATCATCCTAGAACCATGATTTTTTCTGTGGGTAGAGAGCTACTTGAGGTGTAGTGTTGAACCCAAAAATTGGCTTTCCTAGCCCCATTTCAAGTTTTGGGTCTGCAGAGTGATTGAAGGACCTTATAGTCCTCATCATTCTCATCCTTCATTTCCTAAACATCCTTTTAGATAAAGTAAGTTAGGTCAGCCTTCCACTCTTGGCTCTCCATGACCTAGGTCCTTGAACATGGTTGTTCCCCCTCTCTTACAATATGTATACTCAATTTTCATGGTTATGTGAATATGTGATTGTTATATCATTATGGATAATTTTGATTTAGTTAAATAATCAAAAACAATTTTTTTTTATATTCTTTAAAAAAAAAAAAATCCATTAGACTTGTAATATTTCTCCATGTTTGCAAAGCTTGTCCAAGGCATGCCAAATACAACCTTTTTAATCCTTTAAAATTATAGAATCCTTCCCACCATGTTTATTTAGGTATGATTTGTTCAAGGAAGGCTAGCTATCTTGAGTCAAAACATAAGATGACTTTTCAAACAAAAAGAGATAAATATATCCAATCAATAGACCTCACTTACATATACACCTCAATAAAACTATTATTAAGAGAGAGCCTCAAAAAAAAGAAAAAATGATAAAATACTATTATGTAATGCTGCACCCATTTATCATGCAACAAGATATGCATACAATTCCAAAGAGATAAAAGGATATATCTAAAAAAAATCTATCATATCAAGCATCATCTTACTTCAGTAGCATATATAAACTATTCTTTCATATGGTTTGGTTGGTATTAAATTATATCTCAAGTGGTAGACTTGGATGGGTGACAAAAACACCCCCCTTCGATCTGAAATTTAAGTAGGTTGTTTAGAATCCTATTGATCGTATGTAGTACATCTTAGCTGAAGTTGTGTAATTGATCTTGAAGGTGGTGGGTTCTGCCACACTTCTGTATAGTTTAGACCATATTAATAAGGATAATGAATGCTACTAAATAAGGAGGGTACGACTCAAATATTCATTGAGATAAGGGCAACAACATTGAGCATTGCATATCTAAGGAACCATACCCTAATCTACAAGTTCCTGCAAGTCAAAACCAAGTTGAGATTATTTGTAGAATGGAAGAGGACAACATAGGCATTGGAAATAATCCTATCAGCCAATAGATATTTCATAGTAATACTCAAAAGGATAGTAGACAAAAAAAGGATTTTCAATGAGGCCCCAACTTCCTTTACCATGCATAAATGTTAATGAAACTGTATCATGTAGGTTTTTACCCCATGGAATAGATTCTATTCACAATTACAATGTGTTTAAGGCATCACAACCTTCCTTTGAAATATTGACTTGGATGTTGGAATGTTCATAGGATTGTCACGGTTGACTAAGGCCACAAAGCTGGTAGCTTTTACAAGACTATGTAGGGAAATGGGTTATATTAAGAAGCTTATTCTATAGACCATATAAATTAAAATCGTGGGATGATTTGGTATCAGCCTATGGATGATGAAGCACTTCCTTTCTAAGGTTGGAAATAACATTTATATGAAATTAAAATGGTGAAGTGATTTTTCATCAACTTTTGAACTATGAGGCCCTACATTTCTTAGCTTCTAAGGTAGGGAGTGACATTTATATGAGCATGTAGTCAAATAACATCCTTAAAAATTAAAAATTATCCCCACCTAAACCACAAGTTGAGAATTCAATCTCAATATCAAGTGGCTGGAATAAACTTGGCCAAAATTTTATGGCCTTGTATTGGTTTGTGGCCATTACAAAAGAAGTAATGGTAGTAAAATGAATAGTTGAGGATGTGGAAATAGAGGTGGGATAAATGCTAATAAGTTTTCAATTCTTAAAGGATATATAAAAAAGATAAATTAAGGTTGTAATGAGTGCAAGGAAATCAAATGAGGATACAACACACAACTTGTGGTCAAACTAGTTAAGGTATGCTCCCAAGATGTTAAAGAATTAAAGGTTAAGAAATTCAGGGTAAAAAAAATAAAGAAGCATCATACATACCCTAAATTCAACTCAAATAAGTTTACAATTATCAAAGGATATACAAAGATAAATTAGGGTTAAAAAACCGAGTGTGAGAAAATCAATTAAGGATACAACAAACACATAGCTTGTGGCTAAAATAGTTAAGGTATTCTCCCAAGATGTTAAAGCCTTAAATATCAAGATATGGGGGCTCATAAAAAGAAGCATAAACCATATCCTAAACTCAACTCTAATAAATTTTCAATTATCAAAGGATATGTCATAATATAAATGAACTTTGAACACTATAGTGCAAGGAAATCAATTGAGGATACAACAAACACAAAAATTCTTGCTGAAGTAGTTAAGGTATGCTCCCAAGATGTTAAAGATATAAAGTTCAATACACAAGGGGCTCAATAAAAAAAAAATCATCATTCATATCTTGAAAACAAATCTAAGAACTTTTCAATTCTCAAGGGATATGTAATAAGATAAATGAACGTTGAACAACTTAGTGCAAGGAAATCAACTGGGGATACAAAAAACACACAACTTCTATTTGAAGTAGTTAAGGTATGCTCCTAAGATGTTAAAGATTTAAAGGTCAACACATGGGCGCTCAAGAAAATAAAGACGCATCATCCATACCCTGAATACAACTCTAATAAGTTTACAATTCTCAAAGGGTATCTAATACAATAAATGAATGTTGAATAACTTAGTGTAAAGAAATAAGCCGAGGATACAAAAAAGACACAACTTGTGGCTGAAATAGTTAAGGTATGCTCCCAAGGTGTTCAATCCTTAAAGTTCAAGACATGGGAGCTCAAGAAAATAAAGAAGCATCCATACCTTGAATTTAAGTATTCATGGTCATTAAGTTAATGAAACTATTCTTTTTTTTGAAAATAATGATCAAATAGCTATGTAAGTAACATACACAACCTTGTCAATGGAGGATATAAAAATGGGAGAAATTAAAACCCAAATCCATAAGGGAGAAGAGGAGGGAAATATGGAAATTCAATTAGGATTTAGCCATCCAAATGGATATGCTACATCCACATATAAAATAAGAAGAATAATATGTACAATGAATTAAATATTTTCCATGTTGGAAAAATACTAATTGTAAGTGTAAGAGGGTAGATAATATTTGAGAACAAAAGTAACATATGCTAGAATAAAAGAAATGGAGAAAAAATATGGGAAAGTATTTTGTGACACAAAAAAGACAATCGTCATGAAGATATGTTATTCTTCTACACCCTATATCCTTCAATTATCCATGATCTAATTTATTTACAATTTTTAGTAATTAGTACGATTGACAAGCTTGTATATACATATCAAGAATTTGTAGCATCTTTGCTACCTAATTTTATAGTCATGAATTGTTATGCTTTGATGGATGTCCCTTCATTATTACTAGATATATAACATAATGCACATTATTATCATGGAAGCCTACTTGCAGATGTAGTGTGGCAATCAAAACATTGATTCTTAACAACTATAATAGTTGTTCAAGGAGCCACTTTTAATAAATAATTTGAAATTTTTAGTATTTCACCATGGTGGCAGAAAAATGTCCCCATTACGGAATTGCCTTGCTATCTTCACCTCTAGGTTCAAATTGCTCTATAAAATTCTTCACCAACACATATTTATTTTTCAAACTCTTTATGGATGGAAAAAAATGCTTCATCGCCTATTAATCTTGTTGCTCATCATAAAAATTCCTTGCACAAAATATTTATTGCATCTTTATTTATACATATGCATATAAATAACATGTCTTGTTTAACATAAAATGAAATATATTATTATTTGCATCTCTCTTATGTGGAAGTTTTTTTTGTTCATTGTTTGATCCTACATATCATGTTTATTCATATTGGAAAATGTGCCTCAAGCTTACTACATAAAAATTCCTAAAAGAGAAAATTGGTGAGACCTCAAAATGTCTTACCAACTAGCAGTTGTGTTCTAAACTCTTGAAAAGATCAAAGTCACTGAGACTCTAGATCTGTCTTGCCGACGGGAGTCATTGGCAAGACATGGCTATTGCTATGAAAATTCTATCTTTCATCGGGTAGACCTCTCTTCTTTGATGGGATTTGAGTTCACAGTGATTATCGTAGAACTCTTGTGACAAGTGGCATGAGAAGATGTGAACCTTTGGAGTGACTCATTCTGACAGAGTATGTCTCATCGATGGTTTTACACATGATTTTCATCAAGGTGACATGAAGGCTCGATAAGACTAAGAGATAGTGGAGGTCTTGCTAATAGGTATATCTTTAGTGAGAACTCTTGTTGATGGATGTTTCTATCGTCGACATGTTGGTGCATTCGGTATGAACTCTTGGCGATAGTGTTTCTCTCACTGATAGTCTATGTTCGGTATAGGCTCTTCGACGGCGATGGTCTTTTTGATAGAGCTACATATGATGGACATCGATTGTGAGTCTTAGTGACAGCGATGGTCTTATCGATGGTTCTACAATGGACTTCGATGAGGATGTCTTGATGAGTGGAGTACAGTGATGTTGCTAGTCTTGTGCATTGGACATGTGAGGTAACAAACTATCGATGAAATGTCCTAGAATCTTGTGATGGATGATTTGTTTCTTGTGATATGGGAGACTTGATTTGTTATCAGTCTGACTTCTTAAGGTGTTGTTGATACTGATCTGCTGATAGCTATCTAAGTTCAAGCTTTTTGGCATTAGGAACACGGTTTGTCTCACTAACATCTTGTTCCGATTGAACATTTTGATTCAGCGATCTATCCTGTGGTGTGTTCTAGTAATGACGGATGCAAAATTATTTCATTCTAGCGTGGCTACGAGCTCGAGATGATGTCTAGGTATCTTTCCATATGACATCTCATAGAGATTGGTTCACTAAGTATGAAAAATATGATGGTGGAAGAGTGTATTTGGCAAGCGATTCATCTCTGGAAATAGTTGGTCATGGAAGAGTCAAAATTCAGTTCCCTGATGGAAGAGTGAAGGGAATCAATGATATGAATTCATATACAGTGCAGCTCAAAATTTACTTTACGGTAGTAAGCTAAAAAATGTTGGAGTGCAAGTCACATTCTCTGGTAATGGCTTCAAAATGACTAGAGGCTCAATGGTGCTAGGTAGGGGTGCTTGTATTGGTACCTTGTATAAGTTGGATGCACTTGTTGTGCAATGCACTAGTGTCTCTGCAAAGTCATAGAAGGCTAATCATGGAGAAAAGGAGAAAAATGTTCCTAATAGTACAAACTCTATGGAAGTTAAAATTCTAGTAGAAAAGACTATGCTTTGGCATCATAGGCTTGGCCACATTGAAGAAAAAGGTTTTAAAACCTTGAAAAATAAAAACCTGGTTGAAGGGCTTGACGATTGTAACCTCAAATTCGAGTTTTGTGAACATTGTATGTATGGTAAACAACACCGTGTTTCATTTTACTCTAATCCTCACAAATCTTCCGATTTACTTGATTACATACATTATGATGTTTTTGGTCCAATAAATGTTCCTTCTTTGTCTAAATCAAGATATTATGTATCGTTCATTGATGATAATTCAAGAAGGGAATTTGTTTATTTTTTGAAAAGTAAAAAAGAAGTGTTTAGTTATTTTAAGGAATTTAAAAACCTTGTGCAAAATCAGGCTGGAAGAAAATAAAATGTTTAAGGATTGACAAAGGGTGGTGAGTTTTGTTACGTGAGGTTTGAAAAGTCTTGTAAAGATCATGGGATTAAAAGACATAAAACTACACCTACTCTGCAACAAAAATGGAGTTGTTGAAGATTCAATAGGATAGTGATGGAAAGAGCAAAAGTATGCTAAGCAATGCTAGTTTGGAGAAGTTTTTGAGTTGAGGCAATTACAACAACATGTTATTTAATAAAGCCCATTCTCCAAATTCCGCTGTTGAGACCTTTGGTAGCATGGTTTGGAAACAAGCCCTCTCTGAGACACATTCATGTCTTTGGCTACGAGGCATATGCATATGTACTGAATGAAAAAAGGTCAAAATTGGAAAACAAGGTTGTTAAATGTATTTTTATTGGTTATAGTGGTGGCATAAAAGGATACAAGCTTTGGAATCCTGATACGGAGAAGGTTCTATATAGAAAAAGTGTTATTTTTCATGAGCTATAGCCTTCTACTTTGGATTTACAGTCAGAGACAAAATAAAAAAATAAAAAAGGATGTAGTTGAAATTCCTCCAACACCAAATAAAGAGGAATTGAAAATTCAAAATGTACCTAAAATTGAGGAGAGCTCAAGTAGTTCTAAGATTTCTGAAGAAGAAGATCAACCTTAGCCTCAGCCTGTGATGAGGTCAACACGTGAAAGAAAGCAACTTGATAGGTATGGGTTTTCTTTGTTAGATTCTACTTGTTCCTATGCTTTAATTTCTAGCACTCATGAGCCTAGGAGCGTGAAAGAGGCATTTTAGAATATAGGTTTCAAACTCTTGGTTGGAAGCCATGAATGAAAGCAGCATCCATTTGTTAGAAAAGGCAATACTTGGAGTTTGGTACTTGCCTAAAGGAAGAAAAGTTGTTGGAAAATGGGTATTTAAAAAGAAAATAGGTTTGGATGGTAGTGTTGAAAAGTATAAAAAGGCAGGTTAGTTTGCAAGGTATTCGAGGTAGAGAGAGGTGATTATGGAGAAATTTTTCTATTGTAGCTAAAATTTGACATCTATCCAGTTTCTTTTGTCACTTGCAACAACGTATGACTTAGAGATTGAAAAAATGGATGTGAAGACAACATTTCTTCATGGTGACCTTGAAGAAGAAATTTATATGTCCCAGCCAGAGCACTTTGTGTAAAAAGGTAAAGAAAATCTGGTTTGCAAGTTGAAAAAAGCTCTATGGATTAAAACAATCTCCTAGAGAATTGGTACGGAAGTTTGACAATTTGTTTTGTCATTGGGATTTATAAGATTGAAATATGATCATTGTGTGTATTACAAAGTTGAAAATGATCGTGTTCTTATTATTGCTCTTTATGTTGATGATATGTTGTTCATAGGCAATAGTAAGTTAATGATTTCTTATCTAAAATCTCAGTTGTTTGCAAAGTTCAATATGAAAGATCTTGGTGCAGCTAGGTATATTCTAGGAATAGAAATAACCAGGGACAGGAAGAGTAGAAAAATTTGGCTCAATCGGAGTAAGTATATTAATACTATTCTGGAGAGATTTTGTATGACTGATTGCAAGCAACTAGGTGTTCCAATTTTGCAGGGAATGAAGCTATCTATTGAAGACTGTCCAAAATATCCTACTCAGATAGAGGACATGACCAGAGTGCCTTATGCTAGTGCAGTTGGCAGTTTAATGTATGCAATGGCTTGTACAAGGGTAGACATTGCCCAGGTAGTGGGAGTACTTAGTCATTTTATGGAAAATATTGGAAGGACACATTGGGATGTTGTGAAAAGAGTTTTTAGATATTTGAAGGGTACTTTAGAATATGCTTTGTGTTACCATGGGAACTTGGTTGAATCACAAAGGACTCGCAACATTCGAGGCTATGTGGATTCTGATTGGGAAGGGGAGATAGAAAGCAGAAGATCCACCGGTGGATACATTTTCATGATGAATGGTGGTGCGATGCGTTGGATGAGTAAGTGACGGTTCATGATCGATTTATCCACTACAAGGAAAATACATAGCGGTAACACACACCCCTATAAATAACCAATCTGGTTAAAACGTTTGTGTTCTAAAATTGGGTTTGATGTAGGGAAAATTACAATTTACTGTGACAATTAGAGTGCTATTTTTTTGGCAAAAAATCCTACTTTCCATGTGAGGATGAAACATATTGATGTGCAGTATCATTTTGTATAAGATATGGTGGAGGATGGAAAGGTCTCTTTCAAAAAAGTGGATACTCTGAAGAATGTTGCGAGATACATTAGCCCAGGCTCCGGTGACACAAACAAGTTTAGAGTGGTTTTAATTTGATGGGCCTTAGTTCCCATGAATCTTAGTAGTGTTTGGATGCTCTAGAGGTGTCAGTAAGATCTTTTTTAAGGGGGGGATTGTTGGAACATGTGCCTCAAACTTACTAACATGAAAACTCTTGAAGAAAAATGGGTGGGAAACCTCGGAATGTCTGTGACTAGTAGTTGTATTCTAAACTCTTGAAAGATCAAAGTTTTTGGACTACGGATTTGTCTTCTTGCAGCAATCATTGGCAAGACATGGCTATCGCTATGAAAATTCTATCTCTTTCCCTCTAGGTAGACCTCTTGTTAATGGGTTGATTCCTAGTGATTATAGGGGAGACTCTTGGCAATGAGTGGCATCAGGGAGAGACGTGAACCTTCATAGTGACTCATTCTGACAAAGTATGTCTCACCGATGGTTTTACACATGAGTGTCGTTGAGGTGACATGAAGGCTCAATAAGAGTCTAAGCGATAGTGAAGGTATCAATGACAGGTATACCTTCAGTGAGAACTCTTTCCGATGGATGTTTCTCTTGCTGACAGGTATACCTTTGGTGAGAACTCTTTTCAATGGATGTTTCTCTCGCCAACAAGCTGGTGCATTTGATATGAACTCTTGGCGATAGTGTTTCTCTTGCGATAGTCTATGTTCAATAAGTCTCACGGAAATGGCGATGGTCTTGACTATGGGCTACGTGATGGACATCAGTGTGAAGTCTTAGCGACAATGATGGTCTTGCCGATGGTTTTGTAGTGGACATCGGTGAGATGTCTTGCCGATAGAGTGGGTTTGGCTGATGGTTTTGCATTTGGTATGATCTCTTGCTAATGGTGTTGGTCCTACCGATGGTCATATCGGAGTGACATCATCTGTCAATGAAATCTCTTGGACTCTTGCCGATGGACAATTGGTTTTCTTGTGATATCGGGGAGACTTGATATGTTATCGATCGACTTCTTAGGAGTGTTATCAATATCTTTGATCTTGTTGATAGCTGCTCCCAGTTTGAGATTTTATCGGGGAGACATAGTGCAATTGTCTCACCAACATGCGATTCAGATTTAATATTTTGGTGAATTCCATCTCGTGGTGTGTTTTAGGTAATATGAGAGAAGAAGAATGTGAACCATTGGTGAATTTAGATCGTTGTGACCCGTTCCTATGTGAATATGAATAGATTGTGAGAAAAAATGACCTGCTCTAAAATGGTCAACAGTGAATTTTGTTTGATGGCATAAATGTTCATTTCTAAACACAATTTGATCAGTGTGAATGAATTCAATTATGAGAGCATTGTAATAGTGATGTTTTGTATAAGGTTGATCAGGGAAATGTTGTTGCTGTAAATTGACATCAGAAAGTTAAGTTTGATCTCTATATGTAATTTTTCTTACTGTAATACAAAGAGGCTTTCCTTGGTGTGGTGGGTTTTTCTCCCATAAGGGTTTTCCCATGTAAATCTAGTGTCCAATTGTGTATGTGTTCATTTCTCATTTATGTTATTCTTTTCATGTGTATCTTATTGAGTTGTAATTGCAAAATTTAAAGTCATATTTGCATTCTTCCCTGAGGTTTTGATGTTAGGAGAGTTTGTTCTACACCTAAGCTTTCCTTACAATTCACAATCCTAAAATGGTATTAGAGTGTGGATTCAGTAAACCCTTCTTGATTTTTGTGGGTTTTCTTCAACTAGGGTTATAGGGCTCCAAATCTTGAATTCTCCTTTGCTTTTTTTTCAAATTTTGGAGTTAGGAAATTTTGGTGCATTTTGGCTGCAAAAGGACCTCATCATTGAATTTAGGGGGATGACTTGATGAATTTTTATATTAAATTCACCCTATTTTGGTGTTGAGAGCTTTTGAGGCAATTTTTTTGCTATAATGGCTACACAACCCCTATACAACCTACTATGCATGAAAATAAAACATAAAAATAAAAAAGCCCATAGGCGACACACTACCCAAAAAGTGGGACTCCTATGGCACACCACCCATGGAGAGGATCCCTTATGATGCCTTCCAGACAACACATCCAGTGGTGTAGCCGCCCATAGATTGCTAGCGGGGCAACTAACCTACTAATTTCTAGTGGTTTTACAATAATCACCAGTGTTAGCCAACAACTGGGCTGCATATTATAATTATTTTTAAATAAAAAAATTTGCCACCCACCCTAGGGTCACATGGGCAACTAGTGCCCAACCATTAGGGGATTTTTTGTTCTTTTTTTGCAAAATAAGAAGGATAAAGAAAATTGTGATAACTTTTTGCTCAATTATCAAAATTGGTAAAATAAGATATTGTTAGAAATTTTGTTCCAAGAACTATCCAATGGTACTAATTTTTTTCTCATATTTTGTTGATGGTACATTTTATCGCTTGTCAAAGTCAAATCTATTGTTTTCACTTTCGATCTCAAAAATTTTGACCCATTTCTCCATTTTTCACAATTCCAATGGTGTTGGGGCAATATTTTAGAGATCTTTACAACCATTTATGCAATTTTTCCATATTTTTCTTCACGTATATTTTATTTTTATTTTTTTGTTTTCACATTCTAGTGAATTAATTGGACATTTTATCTCTTAGAAACATTTTGTTTATATGTGATGACTCATTTTAGGCTATTATATATGTATTTTTAGAATTTTGTCTTATTTGCGCATTTTGAGCATCTTTTGTATGCAAAGTGCCATTTTGGTGTATACTTTTAGGAGATTTCACACATCCTATTGTTCCTTTTGTACTCACACTATGATATAAAGTGCCATGGGTGGGTTGTGATTTTCTTTATTTCTCCATCACACATTTGTCAAGTGAGTTTTCTTTCCATGACAACATTGAATCCCAATGATTCTTGCCCCATGCATGTGTGCATTGGTTTGCACACCCTTTTTATTTGTAGGTAATTTCAGTTGTACATTCAAATCTCCTTTTTTCTCCTACATGCACTTCTTTATGACACCAAATTTTAGTGTACCTATTGTGGCTCTCTCTTTTTGCATTGTGGTGGGTTTCTAGTGTTGGTGCTAATGCTTCCTTGGTTTCATTTTTGAGTGATCTATGTATCTAGTTCTCGTTCTTATGTACTAGGCAGATGAAGTGGATGGTTACCCATGAATTTAGGTGAAATGGATAATTTACCATATGTACATTCTTGGATTCCTATTTTTGGAGGTGACCTTCCATTTTTACTTGATCAATGTTTTTCAAACTATTGGTACCTATGTTGATTGTATCTTTGAGTTCTAGATGTTTGCCTTTGTTTTCCATTTAATTTAAGTAGTGTCATTGAGGGCACTCATGTAGATTATTTTCTTCTTGATCTTGATCATAATCTATTTCAAAGGAGGTTCCTCATTTCAACACTATATCAATCATCATTTGGCATCAATCTACAACTTCTTCATGCTTGTGTGATGTTCTTCATGTTCCTATTTTTTGGAACATTGATTTGGTTGGAGGCTTCTTAGTCCTTCACATTATTGTGAAGGATTCTTAGTCCTTCATTCACCTTTATCTCTTTTGGAGAGGTTTTTCCCATGAGGTTTTCTCCTTTTTCTTCAGTTGTGAGAGATTAAACTATTTGTATATGGGTACCTCATTAGGCCTTGTTTGTTGGGACCCATCTTTAATTCTTTGATTTGTATGCATTGGATTTTTTATGGTTTTAGTTACTCCCCAAGTTCATCTTAAGGGGGAGTGTTAGATTAATCATGTGTTAGATAATAAATAATTAATATTTAATTGATTATTATTCTAATTCATTCTCATTCACTTAAGGTAAACTTAGGAGTGCTTTTTTATGTTAACTAAAGTGAGATATTATTATATCATTCTGTATCATCACATAGGATGTTGACACTTGTCATGATCTATTCCATTTATCATTTATGGAATTTCTCCTATAAAGCATCCAACCCTCATTGTATTATCTTGACTGAAGATCTCCTTGAAGATTCATGAAGTTCATTTTGTAAGTTTTTCTTGTTGATAATATAGAATATTATTATTTACATATCTCTTGTATGGAATGTGTTTTTTGTTTGTTTTTTGATCTCATGTCTCATGTTTATTCATAATTATAACTAAAATTTGTAAATTTTGTAAAATATTTGATAAATACAAGGACTTCTACTTCTACAAATATCTCAATTTTGATGCTCAATAGTAAGGTTGATAATTTATTGGAAATGAAAAAAAGGCTTAGGTATTAAAAATTTGGATGGATACAATGAAAAATGAAACCTATGATCAGATTGAGTTTGATTTTATGTTTCATCAATAGATTGTTCACCTTGATTAAATCATGGATCAAATTTTAAATCCAATAAGGAAAGAGGATGTGATGTATGGGGATGAAATACCACTACTCAAATAAATTATTAAGAAACTTTTAAGGTGCTACTAGATAATAATGTTTTGAAGTCAAATGATGAGGATTATTTAAAATAATATCAAGGCCATAGCTTTCAAAATACATTTATTAGTTAGAACTTAGGTATATGCAAAAGGTACCAAAGAAAGAGAAATTCATATAATGAGGGAAAATTTTGAAGATTTTGTGGTTTAGATAATCAACTCATATCTAGTAGAAGCAATGGATCATTTGATGCAACTTAGATCAGATTTTAAAACCTTAGATAGTTTTTTGTAGTATATGAGCAATCAAATTGATTTTTCTAGCAAAATATGTGAGCACTCCAAGTTCAAGGTTGAATTTTTGGAGTGCTTGGATAATGAAAAACTAACTAAGTGCCTAAATGACTACCTAAAATATAAGAAGGGTCAACATTAAAAAATTGAATTTAAAATGAATTTCAGCACTAACCTTAATTGGTAGTTCATATTGAGACATTTATTATTTATTGATTATTTTATTTTTTATGTAATAAATAATTACTAAATAGTGGGCCCCACTTAATGAATAAAGGTGGTTCCTATTTTTAGATAATTAGTTCATGGTTTAGTTTTAGATCTAAAGAAAATGCAAAATGTATGGAAAATAATACATGTGCTTTATTTTGAAAGCTTGAGGTAGGATGCTATTTTTATAATAGTTTTGTAGTTAAAGTTATTTGAATAATACTTTTGCTATATTTAGTATAGGTTAACTAGATAATATGAGCCTCTCCTTTTCTCTATAAAAGAGAAGATGGAAGATTGTTAAAGGGTTTTCTCTTTTGATATTAAAATTGGTAATGAGATAGTGCTTAGTTACATTTACAAGATTTGGAGAAATAAATTTTGGAAGGAGTTACCATGGTTTTCTTTCAGTCTGATTAGTCTTCTCTTGGTAAGATTCCTAGCAAGTTCCATGAACTTAATAATTTTGAGAAATTATATTCCAAATTCATCTATAGAGAATAAAAATATATAGAATAACACATTCAAAATTTCAAGAATGTGTGCATTAGAGGAAAATTTAAACATTAAGATGATGCATGTAGACTCTTCCCTTATTTAGTAGGAAAATTTTCCTATTGTTGGTATCTTATCCTACTAGCATATTTTATTATTAGGTGACAGGTTCTAAAGGAAACATTTTTTTGACTAGCTCATGAACTATGTCAATCCTTCATACTCTATCAATAATTTATTAATTATAAGGAGATAAATGAGCCTATTAGTATGCTCAACAATAGATTATAAAGATTATACAATAAATTGGTTACTCATTTTATAATTGTTGACAATGTAATTATGCAAATATAATTGAGGGCACTCAACCCTTTGTCAATTACGTTGTTAATAATAAATTAGTAAAATTATGCCGCATTAGAAGATTATTATACTACTATAATAAAACTCCAAAGGTAAGTTGATCTTGATTATAGAGAAATAAGTGGATCTTTATGACAATAGGGTACCAAAGCATTCCCAACCACATATCATCTATTAATAAACTAGTGAAAAACAATACCCCTCCACTAAAACTTATCCCTAAAATCTCTAAGCTTGGGGTAGTTCCAAAATTTGTGAATAATATTGTTCCCTCTCTTATTGAATTGGTCTAGGAAAACACCTAGTGCTTCTACACTTCCTATTAGACCTCTTTGAAATACTTTTAAAAAAAATTACTTGCTAACTCTACCCCAAGCATAAATTTTTAGGTAGTCAACCAG
Organism: Sequoia sempervirens; assembly: GCA_007258455.2. Taxonomy (NCBI): domain Eukaryota; kingdom Viridiplantae; phylum Streptophyta; class Pinopsida; order Cupressales; family Cupressaceae; genus Sequoia; species Sequoia sempervirens. Next base: position 16,347 of record VDFB02191859.1, read on the forward strand.
ACTAAATGATAGAATGCCTCTAATCCTATTCTTGATCAATTCTCTCAACTCTCCTCTTAAAATGAATCCCTTAAGAATTTTTTTTCATAAGTTTCTAATGAGCTAACTCAACTCAAGATGAATCCATAAATAGGATAAGCTCAAAATAACAATGAGAATAAATTTCAAAATTAGAACCAAAATAGAGGATTTGTAAATGCAAGGCCATTTAATAGATAATGGAAGATTAGGCCTAATAATGATGGAGTATCTAATTATTTTGATCAACAAAAAATTGTGAACATAGCCAATTTAGATCTCATGAGCAATTGGTGTAGGCTACATGACATTACTACATATTTTGAAATTGATTATCCTCATATGGAAAAAAGGAAAGAAATTCCCAAGAAGATTCACAAAATGCTATCCATTCTAGAGGAAATAAAGTTATGATATGGGGATTTCTATGGTCTTGGACATTTTTATATTCACATTTGAACAAGGTGATGAGCCAGTTCAAGAGACAATGGATTTTTAAAATACTCAACGAAAATTTAAGAGATTATTTTCTTAGGAATAAGAATAAGAATTCCTTGAATTTATCAATCCCATTAATCATGCTCCAACCCCTTGTGATCCAAATGCTAGAAGAAATTTCATATCTCATAAAGGTCCATCTAGTAGAACTAACACTAAATAGACTACATCCCACAAGACCCGCTTCTTTATAGAATTATGGTATTATTTGATCATTGGTTTGAAAAATGAGGTCAAACATGACATTTTTTGATGTGTTATAGAATTATCTTTTTCAAATGGAGGCTTTGATTAAATCATTGGTTAAATTAAATATTAGTAAGGGAATATTAAATAATTAAGAGAAAATAATGGCTACATTATATGATATTGTAGCCTTTTAGAAAGTAAAATATGAGTCTTCACCTTTCCTTCTTAACCTCAATATATTTGGAAAAAATTACACAACTATTTAGTAGATTTTGGAGCCCTAGGAAATGTTAAGTCATACTCTATCCATAAAAAAGTAGTCATCATCCTATTAAGAAACTTGAGAAAGTAATATAGTTGAACAAAAAAAAGTGAAATTGGTTGGAGAACTTAAGATGGTTATATACAACTTACATCAAATTATGGCACAATATTAGACAACCAAGGATCTTGAGCCAATGAATCAATATAAGTTGAAAGTATTTTAAATAAAACAAGTTCTAGTTCCTATAGTACCTAACAACATTATAAATTTTCAATTTTTTGAAGATGATAAACACATTCTAGAGTTTATCAAAAAATCTAGTGTTTTTGAGAATTAGATCATCAATGAATATGATCACAATCCTATGGAGGTGAAATAAGATTACATAATTAATTTCAAGAAAAATAGTTTCCCAAAAGGGATGGTGTATCTAGAAAGGATATTTGATTCTAACCCTAGAGCTAAAATAAAAAATCTATTTAGATTTAGAGGGAGAAATATGAACCTTTTAACATGGGTAATGACCAAAATATAAAACATATTTATTGGAAAATCATGTACTATAAAATAAAATGAAGAAATTATTGCTACATTGGAATATTTAGAGGAGGTTATAAATTCAGGATATGAGGACCTACAAATTTTCAATACACCAATAATTACTCATAACATATTGTTGAAGCCCAATGTCAAGACCTTTCCAAAAAAAATGACCTTTGAATGTCTTACTAGATCCCCTCATACTTAAGGAAGTATATAAGTTGTTAATGGATAGGATCATCTTTTTTGTAAGACAGCCCACATGGGTTACCAATCTAGTACTTTTAGCAAGAAGAATTAGGAGGTTAAACTCTATGTGGACTTCAAAAACTTGAATAAAGAAATTGGAAAAGATAATTACCCATTTCCTACCCTTAATGAAGTCCTTCAAATTATCGATGGTTTAAGTAGATGATGTCTTTCCTGGATAAATATTTGTTATAATTAGGTCTTTGTAAATCACAAAGATAGGTTGAATACTACATTTAAAATAAAATGGAGAACATTTTTTAATAAAATAATACCTCTTGAATTGATCAATGTAGGAGAAACCTTCCACACAAGCATGGATGTAGAATTTAAAGCTTTGGTTGGAAAATCTATAATTATTTATATGGATGATTTGGCCATCTTTTCCAAAAACAAGGCTAATCATGTCACTAATTTGCATAAGACCCTACAATGCTACAAATACCATGGCATACACTCAACTTGAAAAAGTAGATGGAGTCATGTGATCTTTAAAAGGGGAATTTTATTAAACTAGATAGAGTGGAAGCTATCCTAAAATTGGGTATGACGAGGAGCAAGAAGGAACTAAAATATTTCTTTGAAAAGATAATTTTATAGAAAATTTATTATTCGATTTGTAGAAATAGTAAAGCTATTAAATGACATGTTGAAAAATGATTAAAAAAATTGGGTGGAAAAAAAAGGAAAATAAATATTTTTATTAAATTAAAAGGTGTATTATAGAAGCTTCAAATTTGATCAAATCTGACTATACAAAGTTATCTACATTTATTATTTTGCATTTGAATAGTCCTATGTAGCCAACCTCACATAAAGAGAAGACAATGGTTATGAAAGACATTTATTTTATGAGCTCTTCATTTGAGAATGCAAAAGTTAGATATCCTTACATAGAGAAACAAGCTTTCACACTAGTATGATCAATCAAAAAAATTAGATATTATATTTGGAGAAACAAAGTATTTGTTGTTGTAATTGATTCTACAGTCAAATATTTGCTAATGAAAAGCGATCTAGGAGAATGACACAAGAAGTGGATGGATATACTATAGGAATATGGTCTAGAAATTCATTCCATGAAACTTGTTAGGGGAAAAGGGCTTTCACAAATGTTGACACAAATTGAGAAATAGATCAGTTGTCAGAAATACATAGTAAGTGTTATAATTGATGATGATTGGTATAAAGGCATTATGTATTATTTACTGAACAACCAATGCACAAATCACCTAAATCCCATTAGAAGGATAAAATAAAGCTAAAAAGTGTACAATATATGGTGAATTTAGGTGTATTTTATATAAATAATTTCAAGGATGTCTATTTGAGGTTTCTTAACCATGATAAAGCACAGAAGGCCTTAAAAAATTTCATGGACAATATGGTATGAGACACAAGGCTGAAAATGATATCACTCATTAGATATTATATGTGTTGAATGTGCAAGGCAACTGAGAGGGGGGTGAATTAGTTGTACATTAAAATATCAAACCTTCATTAACAATTAGATCTGCATTAATCTTTAAACCATTAATAACCATCAAACCCTTATCATGCATTAGTAGAACATAAACATGAGGAACAATAATGAAAACACATACAAACAAAGAGAACCAAATTTATGTGGAAAACCCGAGAAGGGAAAAACCATAGTGAAGATTAGCTCATAATATAAAGTAATTGCAACACCAAATACAATAGGCTCGCTGCCAAAGAGTTCACTGCCCAAAAGAAAAGAAGGGATCACTTCCAATGGATCACTTCTAAATTAGAAAGAAGAAAGAAGATTGTTGCAATGTAAAATCCATCTCAAAGCAACAAAAAAGTTTCACCACTTCTTCACTAGAACATTTTACACTCTCTCTATAGAATGTAGACACCTTCTACTCTCTTCTTCCAGTAGTCTTAGGAATTAAATCTCACAATGCATTTCACACTTTTTCACTTCACATCACAACACTTTTCATTACACACTTATCTAATATTTTCTCTATCAAATCATAATATATACCATCCTCAACCTTGAAAACAATCTACAAAGTCAGTTATGCATGTCAAACATGCAAATTCAAATTAGGTCAACACCAAAACATTACCACGATGGAAAGGAATGAAAGTGGACCACATCACACTTAACTCAGACCTAAATACACACACACATGCCATGCCACACTTCCACAAACACCAAATCATATATGTAATTAGTGT